>JANSTR010086106.1:0-12428 GCA_025434805.1 Antipathozoanthus remengesaui | reverse complement strand
TACGGCCGAGTGCCTCCTGGGGTGGGTCTAACATTTTTTGGGAAAAATTGCTCTGAATTCCCCAGCACCCCCCCCCCCCCCCCCTTCAGTAATAAACGTACCTTCCCTAACTGCTGAGACAGCTGGAGGAAGAAGGAATGATCAAATTCTGCTAAGCCCAGCCAGGCCATGCGGCATTACAACTAAAGGCATGGATGGATGGTAATAAAAATTAAAACCAATAAATCAGTCCAATAATATAAGACTGAAATTCATCTTCAAAGAGTGCTCAGTTCCACCAAAAAATAGATGCTGTTGCTACAGAAACAGACGAGGATGATGAAATGCCAAGGTTAATGTCAAAAGTGAGGAGGGGCCGCCGTTCGTTTGGAATTCACAATGGCGGCCCTATGTCTGGAGTTAATTTGCCTCTTATTCATATATATTTTTTTGAAAAGGTATAAACACTTAAGCGTATCTCCCAAGGTTCTTAGTTGGTATTCCGGCACTAAAAGTATAACTGGATAATCTTGGCTGGCTTCAACGGAGCTGATATTGAAATCGTAAACTCGGCAAACTACTTTGTTGCAAGTGAAATGCAAACCGCTGTCTTGTAAAACCTTAACTGCATGTTAATTTTTACAAAGTAACAGAAGAGCACGAATGATAACGGATATGTTAATAGGGTTGTCTGTCAGAAAAATGATTTATGTTTTTCGAAACAGAAAGAATGTATAATTATAAAAGCAGTACAATCATTATAACTGGTTAAATCTGAAAGTTGAAAATTAATTCAGTCTTGCCGTTTTTCATGCATCTAATTGTTTTAGAGCCTAATTTATACTTTTATACCTGAGCTTCTTTTTTTAACTCCCGACAGTCTCAGCCGTGATGGCGTTAACGTCCTATACTTCTTTCAAAACAACAGGTTCTTTTTCGTGTGACTTGATACCCAGGCGAAAACTCACAAGATAAACCTACTAAGCAAGTCTGAACCGTACTCTAAACACTGGGAAGTTGATCACGTAGCGTGTCGAAGTGCGAAGTCAGTTCTTTATGTTCTGTTCAAGGTCATTCACTGAATCATGCTCTACAGCAAACAAGTCAGTGTACACGTAAAACCAGAGAAACACTGTTTTGTCAAAATCTCTTCTATACTGGACTGGGTTGTCCTATTCGTTATGCGAGACTTACTCAGTTACAGTAGCAATATGTACAATGGCACCAATCAATCGCTGCATCTCAGCAACCAGTGCCATACACTGATACATAAAATGGAGAAACTGCATGATATCGGTCCTGTTGCTTCCCAACGCCTTCATTAGCTTTCATTGCATCTCTTTCCTATACACATGTGCACTCAAGGCATAATATTATTTTATATACAGGACAGTATGTGTATAATCACTGAATAACGATCCACTAGCGAGGTCGGGGTCAGTATATACACATCAACTGGCTTCATGCGTAACCGAATGCCCGCGTTCATTTTTACTTGTCGCAACCATCTCAGTCTCCTATCAATTGACAAATTAAGTTGTGGTATATGACTGCTTTTCTCGAAACATTTTCAACATGGAACAAGCAGACAACTGTGCTCTTATTTAGAATAGTTTTGCCATTTGTGATCTGAAACACAATTCAACTTGCCTTAATTTAGTTGTTGTCTTGTCTTTTCCTTGTCATTTTTTTCCTATTCGTGTATTGTAAACGATAACTGACGATCTGAAATATCAGTCGGTATGAATAGTAGAACTTCACTCGATACGCTATATGAAGCCGTTATGTACTACTGCTGTCATTAGCTTTAGTCAGTAGTAGTAGTGACTGATCTCAAGTTAATGTAACTGAATCGAATGAAATCATGATAAACTGTCTCCGACGTTTTACGACGTGGATCTTACAATTGATGTCTGTTACTACTGAATTGGACATTATTATGAGCTATTTTTTATTAAACTCGTAACTTATGATTAATTATTTCATGTTCGCTCGGATTTAGAACAAAAACGGCCAGAATTCTGAGCACTGACCCTAGACTTAGTCTAATCAATTTAATTCGTCAGCACATGCACGGAATAAACTGATAAATTTATGAAAAAAGAAAGCATGTTGAGGAAATCAAACGTTTCCAAAATGAAGATCTGTTGAATATAATTATTATCAGAAGGCTGTGATGTGAATTCAATGGGGATTAAGTGGAAAAACAAACATTGACTGATTGAGTGTTCCTTATACTCCACTTGCCCCAACATTGGCAACAAACAGAGACCGCCTGATATGATATAAATGCAAGTCCTTGGATAAAGGTTGTACTTTAAAAGGACGCGCTAGAAAGAAAATGAATTCGTTAAATCGCCCAGGAAGGCACTACATGAAAATACAAGCTGAACACCAGTAATAAACAGATAGAACATTGGAAAAACGACATTAAAAACATTCGCTACAACATGATTAGGGCTTGAGTTATAAAGAGCCCTCACGCCTCCACCGCTTTGTAAATTGTACATAACATCTTGTTCCGTTTCGTGGTTTACACCATCAATGATATTACAATGGGCCAGCTTATGATCTTATTTTAGAAAACATCGTTTGCTCTCTTTTAACGTTAAGATACGAATATATCAAACTATATAAGCAGGAAATTACCGCTCGAGGCGCAGTTGCCACTTTTCGCGAAAGTTCTAAAATATACAGTCGTACAGGCTGTGGAGAGATAGTAAAAGAACGGAACAAACTCCCAAGTTTCTTTTCCACCTTCGTGTTTCTTATTTTACTTGTAATAGATAAAACTAAAAAAGCAAGATACTATTTTTCTATCCCTATCACGTGAACTTGTTTGACTTTTTAAGGTAGAACTTCAAATATTCCTTAACTTGGCTGGCTTTTGTTTTCTTGTCCGGTTATCTTGAAACCGATCGCAAGTGGAATGTCCAATACCCGATATTTGAGTAGTTAGCTGTTTCACTTCTCACCACAGATAAACATTACGCAAAAAGACATTTCCAACAAACTTCAGCGTGATTTGACACATGTAAAGTCTTCCTGTATTTTCATAGTTTTATGCCGGTCTATGAGGTTTTAATTACTCCAGTGCGCTACAGCATAAAATATACTAGAAAGCCAATATTTCAACCGAAGTTAAAGTTTCACTTTCAGAATGATGATAACCGCTTGTCCGTTTCAATACTAATTGTTTGCTATTCATTCGTCAGTATTTGTTCTTCACGAAGTAACAACAATCTTTACCTTGAACACCCGATAGTGTTTCTGTATTGGAAGTTAACCCTTTGTGCTTGAAAGATGTAAGTCCTATCATTCGTCGAAAAGTCTATAGTTTTGCTATCAAAGACCTGCTTTAAATCGCCGCAAAAAAAAGAAAAAAGCTTGTGAAAGTTTAGACATTTCATTCGCCGTTTATGTTTTCTTGAATTATTAATTATTAAGACATGTCAGTTTTGAAAATATTACTGCCTATACTTTGGTTTACTTTCACTGCCTCTGGTCTTTGAGAACGAAATCGTGCAAAAATTTGTCCGCTTTCACGGTCACTGACTGCTGAACAAAGCTTGCGAAATTAAACCAAAAAACGTAACGCTCTGCTTTTGTAAATCGATTGAAAGTAAGCTGACTTGGGTATAACTGACCATTAACAACCATAATATCCTCACCAAATCCTAATGGGCTTTTCAGTTTTTTGATAAAGGAGAGTTTGACACGTTTTACACTTTTGTTTTGTAATTCTTCGTCGCCTGAGTAAAGGAAATAACCACTTCTCTCTGCACCAGATTAGACAGACTGAGTCACGAAAGTTCTGTCGAGTTTGAAAGAGAAAGCGAGAAATCGAAAACATACCTTATTTACGGGTTTACATGATATTTCGTCCAAATGTCTTTCTTCTGTCCTAACTCCAAGAAGACGCCATCAAATCACTGCCCAGGTACTGAACATTTCTCGTGGCTAGGCATGCAAATTTAAAAATGCTTTTGATCTGATCAGGGTCATGAATAAAGATATTTCCCGAGGCTATGGCAACCTGCGAAGTCTCAGTTAATTTATGGAGGTTTCAATCATCAATCACTCTTTATTTAACAGCCAGATTTGCATAAGGTCTGGGAGGGCGAAGTCTATGACACACTTCAGTGATTTGTTGACCTTGGAATTCACAGCTTTCATCAAACGAACTTTTGCACAAAAACACGAGAAATTAATCCTGAAGAAAAACCATCAACGGGCCAACGTAATATTGTCCTTGAGTGATTCCTAATTGTTAAAACCAACTTTCCTGTTTTGTCATCCAATCGTTTCCTAGATGCTTAAGCTCTAAGCTTTAATGAAACAAAAACAGAAGTAATTATGAAATGGTTTTTAGAAAATGCGTTATGTTTATGAAGAACAAATTACCATTACAATTAGTAAAGCTACTTTGAAAACGTGCCGCTCTGCTTTTGGGCAAGTATCGCTTCCTTTGATTTTGCTTGTTTTCAATTAGAAAGGAAGTGAGGGCTTGCTTAATACACTTGTTCTTTTCATGTACAAAGAGCACAATCAAGCTAGTTTAAACATTACTGACGCGGTGATGAACGAAATCACAATCCATTGCATTGATCATTTTGAATTGGTTTGGGTATATAAAGTACTTTGCAAATTTGCTGTTGATATAAATTTGAGCCTTGGGCATGGAGGAGGACGAACACACACCCGAAATGTTCAAAATTTGAAACGAATTTTGCAAAAGTCAACATTCCGGCATTGTCGATGGGGTCGTCGATGACAAATGATTTTTTGTAAAAGCCCAAATTGAGTTAAGCTTTCACGCCTTGTTTAACTAAGAACTGTCATTAAATATTTGATCGGCTGCCGAATGTCTCTGCGCTGCATTGATTTGATGATTTCAAACTCCAATAACCTGAACTGCCATTCGTCAATTTCTTTTTGAAATAGGCGTCGACACATTATTTTCTTCAAAATCCATGGTTACAAATTGAATATTTTAAGTATTTCAGTTCGCCGCATTTCAACGGATACTTTTTTTTTTTATCAGCTTTCGATCAAACAAAAATTAGAAAAAATGACGAAATATGAACAACCCTATAATAATATTGCCTATAAACTATATAACTAATTTTGATCTTGAACAAAACTTTAATGCAAAATATTAATAAATCGTTTGGTTATAGATGCAAATTCAGTGTAAAAGACTGATATCTCGTTAGTAAGTGGCTTAATTTACTTTCGTTTTCTACTTCTACTTCTAGCTACATGGCCTATGGCCACGCACAAAATATACGAAACGCGTGCAAAACAATATATTAAAGTTTGAGCTTAACGGTTTATAGTATAACTTATAGTGTTTCAAATGTGACGTCTGTGCGATGTAGAGTATCTTCTGGCACGTGTTTCAGTGAAATCAGTGAAATGGAGGCCAAAACCAAATCCTACGAATCAATCCCTCTAGAAAAAAACAAATATTCACGGCGTGACAGCTATGAGTCTTTAATACTTGAAATTGAAACCTCTCGAGTCTTCAGTACGGTTAGCTGCAAACATCGTCCTTTGAAACTGTTCACCATTCACTGACTTTTCATGTCAGTGTCCATTTTAACATGTTAGTTTAAACCATTTTGTGGCTATTGGGGACAGTCACAGACTTAACTGATAGTGTTAGTTCAAGGACAGTTTAGAAAGGTTAGGAAGGTTTAATGGCAATCTTATGACCTTATCATTTTTATACCTGATCAAACCTGCCAAAACTCTCATATCAACAGATAGATCACGCACTAGGCGAACCTGACGATTTCATGATATGAAATGAAGTTTCCGACAAAATGCAACTGTGAACTAGTGGAATGATGTCTTTAAAATGCATAACAAACTCTTGATAGAGAACAACAAGAAAAAGCATGAAGCACTATCACTATGCAGAGCTTGTCAATTAAGCAGTATAGACTTAGCTTTTGGTATTGAAGCAACTGAAGAGGAGGTGGCTATTTGGAACGTCTTGGTTCAGAACTGAATTTTGTCCATTGATAGAAGTTAAGTGAGGCAAACTTACCGTCACAATTTCCCTGTTAGCAGAACGTAACTGTTGTAATATTACAAGTGTATGGTTTCAGTATCAGAACAAAGCCATGAAAGGCGAAAAACGTTAAATCTTCATATGCAGTCGTCCCCAATTAGCTTTAAAGCATCCAAGAAAAGGTATCCCACGAATAAAGAGTATCTCTTGGCTGCCTGTTCTCAAAGCGTTTCCAGACTACAAGATAGTTTAAAGTAACTATAAACATCTACCTCGTGTCCTTGAATTCGGCATCATCTAAAGGTCACCCAGTATTCACGATCACACTTCATATCACCGGATTCACCTTGTGCTTGTGGTCGAGAATTGATTCCCTTTAGTACAAAACTATTGAAAGAATAAAGAGAACAAGCACGATATGCGTTCCCGTAATGCCAAAATAGTTCAATAACCTGTGATAGACAAAGCGGAATGGTGTTTGTATGGTGTCGGGGGTGAGAGTGATCACTCAAAGCGGTCAAGCGGTTTTTTTACAATTGTTAATAATGTCTCGCCCCCGCCAGTGTTTTGTTCGTAGGAATGCTTTGCCTTCTGTGGTAGGTCGCTTCCGGCCAGCTTTTCCCAACCACTTCCGTTGAGACTGTTGGAATCGTTACCTACTCAACGTATCTTGCTTTTTTGTTTGGTTTCTTGGTCTGGTGATGAGAAATCAATAAGGACAAATTGATTTAAGGTCGGGTCACAGACTGTAAAGTCCACGAAGCCTAAAAAAATTAGCCACGCTTTGGTAATTTATTTTGTCTTCAATCAACGCCGATTCCCCTAATCTACTAATCACATCATCACAATGTCAACACTAAATGTAATTGGATAACATCTTATATGAGGACTATGTAAATCATATCGGTCAAACGAGTAAGGAATTTTGAGATACGATTTTGTCAAGTTGTAGGCGATTGGAGCCATGGATTGAAAATATTATAGCAACTGACGGTGTTAGTAACTCTGGTTAGCATGTATCTGTTTTGGCAAAACCTTATATTTGTAATTTGAATGTATGTACTAATAACTGAAATGGTTTGCACATGACGTTATCAAAATTCCAAGATCTAAAAAGTATAGTATAAGTTATAACAAGCTGTTCTTTATAATATGGTTCAGATATCAGTGTCCAAAGTACTTTGTTTAAAAAATTTTACGGCAATGCTATGGTTCGTGCTTGACTCTCTGACAGTCTGATCAGCACATTTTCTATAAATGTAAATTGGATATATAATATAATTTGTTAAATTTGAATTGTTATGACCTGACAAATACTGAAATACTGGAAAATTAAAAGTCGTAACTGAAGTGTTTGTAGGCGAATCAATTTATTTTAGTCGGAAAAAACAGCTTTGTTTGAAAATTATAACTTTTATAGCCGTCATCTTGGTACAACAAAGTGGTACACTGTAATTTATAGTAAATGTTTTGAATATTATTTTACCAATAGGTCAGTTATACAAATAGTGAAATACCCTATTTGACCCACAACTTTTGTTATTTGTATAATTTTCCTGCTCCATACAAAACATCAAAAATATTATGCCTATATTACCGAGTTTCTCGGTCGGCCGGGACCCGGCGTTTCTTGCTTGCAAACCATACCTGTACGATGCAAATCACAGGCACGAAGTTGAAGATTATGTGAAGTTCAATCATGAAAAGTTGGGCGAACCTTTATAGTTATGCCTCTTTTAGAATCATCAGAGAACGAGGAACTCTCCTCAGCTATTTTGAGCCGGCTCTTTTAGTGTTGATCTGACCAGGATTCGGTGCTTTTGACCTTCCTCACTCTCTTTTTGTTTTACAAGGACGTCTAATTTTGGGGCTTATAGCCTGAATACCTTTCAGCACTAGTTTGGCAGGCTGAGGCATAGAAGCTCAGATGCCATATTATCAGCAAGCGCAAATTAGCATTTTAAAAAACCGATAAGGAGGCGGTATATAAGGGACCATTCACTTTTTATGGGTGGGGGCTGCGGGCAGTGGTTTTTTAATGCAATAAACGAGCAAGATCCTGAAGATGAACTATTTGTTCTAAACCATTTGGTTTTTAACTTAAATTTATTTACAAAAAGATATTTTCCGAAATTTGTAACGCCCTGGCAGTCTTATTACTGGATACAAAAACCAATACTAACAGTTTCCAAACATCTTTATAATTTTTCTACAAAGAATCTTTCTACAGTGATATGCCCAAAAGAATATACTTAATATATGGTTCAAAAAGAAAACTCCCTTTGAATTTTATATCAGTAATATACAGACTGACTAGATGGATATTCCTTAACAATAATTTTATATGTCCGTGGTCTATGACTTGTTCCGTTTTGTTTTTTGATAGTTAAGTTGTTATTATGATGATTTGTGAAACCTTTAACAGTAAATTACAAGGTGTTTACAAGTTCCTTACAGCGATCTGACTGAATAATTATTTGAATACTAAATGTTCAGTCAGACAGTGGTAACACAAGGACAAGGCAAAAGTCGGACAGTGTAGGCTTTTAGATTAATTTTTGAACCTCGGCATAGTTGTCTAAGTACTTTTATCAGTTTTGGTGCAGATATTTGAGATTTCTACAAAGTTTACAAAGTGTTTTGTTTAGCCATCTCTTTATTTTTTGGGACTGCCCCCCCCCCTCCCCTTTTAGCTCCTAAACTTTCGGATGCCTCCCTCCCCCAAGAAACCACTGCGCCCCCTACTCCGTACTCGTAAAAACCCTTAAAACCCTTGTACGAACTATTTTTCATAACAAGTTGGTCGAAGGAGAGGACCCCCCACATGCAGATTTCTCAAACGGTTGCGCATAAAAGACAAAGCTTTTGCATATGAGAAACTTATGATTAGCTAATTACTTTTCATAACAACAATCAGGTTTTGATTAGGAACTGTTGCTATGGCAGCAGCCGTTTTACAACGTGTCCGCCATTTTGGCCGCCATTTTGGATTTTTCAAAAATGTTATTTTCAGCGAAACTTCAGCAAATTTTCTTGAAATTAGTAGAAAACATGTATTTACAGCCTGAAATAGGATTATAATTAAGAATAAAGTGGAAAAGATAACAAATTTTGTCAAACAACTACCGTTTTCATATTCATACTCTAATTTACATAATTAATTTCGTGTTTTTCATGTATTGATTACACTGGAAACCATTACAGAAGTCATTATTTTTCAGATAAATAGATTGGAAGCCATTTTTAACAGAGCTTAAGACAGCAATACTCCCCTGCTCCTCCCTTACTAATGGTCTGTGCCTTAGATTGCAAACGCTTATCAACAATTTAATATAGATAATACCAAATGCCAATACAAAACAACGATTGAACAAAGCATAACTTTTTGCCTATTTTTAATATTTGTGCGGCAGAAATTGGTTCTGTAGTGATTTGCAGTCCTGGTACAGTATTTATATTTACATCACTATTTGTTTGATACAATTTTTATTTAAGGCAAATGCCCCCTGTGACAAGGAACAGACTACAACACCGTTTCGACCCGGTGTTGTAGTCGGTTCCTGGTTGCAGGGAGCATTTGCCTTAAATAAAAATTGTAAACTACGAGGCTGCCATTGCGCCTACAATAAGCAGTCTGTACACTAAAGTCCCCCAACAATATTCTAAAAGTCCAGCAATTCAGCCTAGGGCTGCTATCGGGGTTAAAGTCGACCTCTAAAGTATATCTATCTATCTCGAGAGAAAAAGTATGTGGGTAAAGTATTATACATTGTGGTAATGGGGCATAAATCTTTCGTTTTAACCTTCACCTTTAATCTTTATAAAGTACAGTAATAGTATGTTATGTAGGTTAACTGCAATCAGCCAATTATTTGTTTTGAAGGAAAAACTGAAATAAACTCTTATGTTAATAATCTTAAATAGGTAATTGTACTAGGAATAACCAAAGGCTAGGTAAGTGCTGCTGATCGAAATTGCTACCTTTTGCTGTTTTTTTCCCGTTTTTTCACTCCTTAGTTATGGCCTGGTTCTTTTTCTTTCCATTTACTGTTTCCCATTTCCAAAATTAACCTTCACAATAGCAAAATGCTGTTGCAGTGTGCATGAGGCTTGTTTGGCTGTTTGTTTTAATAATAATGAAATTAAAATAACAGAAAAATATTTGCAATTGTTCTGCTAACTGTTCTAGGGTAAACGAAAGTAAAACGACAGTAATCAGAAAAGTGTAATATTTCAACTTCATGTCCGACTATATTTTTGTAAACAAACACTTTGTGGATCGACTTCAATCTTCATCATTGACAGTCGACCGAAAACATAAATCCTACTTGAATTCAAAACACAAAACTAAGACATAGCTATCTACAGTTCTGCTAAATAAAATCACTCGAAAGTCAGTGAAATGAAGTGTGTAAAAGCAGATTTGTCTTGTAATATTTTGACAGTTTCAGCCTGTGTTTTGTCACGTAACACTAGAGTGGACTCGAGCGAAACCGCAATTTCCCTCACAAAAACACACAGAAATACTTGTCGTATTCTCACAGAAATTCACACACGAAACAATCTCATATCTAAAATTCTGCTAAAGAAAACACAAAAGTTGTTGAAATATATTTTTAAAACAGCGGATTTGTCTTCAGTGTTTTGACAGCACGGCCTTTATTTAGTTTATCACGTGTGTCACTCGCCAACTCGAGTCTGGAGGAGCAAGATTCGGCTCTAATTCGATTACAAAATAAACACAGAAATACTTGTCGTATTCCCTTAGAAATTAAAACACAACACAATATTATGTATCTGTAAAAGTCTAAAATAAAATTGTAGAATATAGGGGTTATTTGGGCAAAGTATCTATCACTTCATCTGATCTGCCGTATGCCAGGGTCTAAGCCTGGGGACGACAGTGTGGATGGAAATCCGGACAATGAAATCCGTCTCAAATCAAGCTTGCTGTTACAGATATTTCGCTGCTTTCGTACACTCCGCAGAAATAATATTATTGTATATTGAAATAGTTGATGTTTAGAGCAGTCAGTTTCTCGCTGTGTTCTCAAGTCATAAAACTTCATTATCCTCTCTTCCAGTGACAAAGGAAGTGATGCAGGTTTGGCACCAGTTCTGGATGGCAAAGAGGTGAGTTCTAGTAATGAGGAACATTTGAAGATAGGTACAAAGCTAGTACATGTATTTGCCAAATTGTCTTGGAAGTACAGTTATAGTACTCTCTTGGGTTTTACATATTTACATACTAGGGAAGACTATTTCGAACAGCATTAAGCTTAAGAGTTGATATTATTGAGGACACATAAAATATTGTATAATTCGTTAATTTATGTTTCTATTCTGGTATTATTTAAGGTGAAAGAAGGTTAGAGAAAGTTTCACTTTACAAATTTATTCAAGAATTATTTATTACTTTTGCCTGTATATGTTTGGCCAATAGGCTTGCCAGTTTACAAAAATTGGGATTAGAATTTTATAGCATGTACTGTATGCTACCAGATATTGCTTTGTATTTATGTATCATTTTGGTTGTGCAGGTAATTAGAACAATGTAACTTTATTATAATTAGTGAATAAAGATTTTGGATATTAGTTTTGAGGGTGTTGTTGAAGAATGTATTAATACATTTATATCATTATCTCCATGTAAAATAATCTTAGGTTAAGAAACATATCTTTTTTGACTCTACTTGCTTATTGACTGCTAGCTCTTTAATTTCAATTTTATTTGTGGTTAACTTTCATTCTGAAAAGGATTTGGGTTGATAGTTGAAACATGTAATAATGTCTTATAATAATGTTTTAGTATAAAGTTCTCACACTTTCGCATAAATGTTTGTCCAAAGCAGGGTATTAAGACGCAAAGTTACAAGAATCCATTTGATATAAGTCGCAAGGAACTTCTTGATCAGTTATCAAGAATGAGAATAAACTTCTTCCACAATTCAGCAACATCCACAAGACTACAGGATGAAGGTGAGGGTAACAGATGCTCCATAATGATATTACCACGCTAGAAACACGTGGCTGAATGCAAACTAACTCACTTTGCTTCCATGCTGACTTCTCACACAAGTCCTTGTTTGAAAAATTAATGACTTGCTGTGCCATTACTCTTCTTCAAATATGAAGGAGACAAAATGGATGTGTTGATCTAGTCTAGTTAAATTTATGCCATACAAAGTGAATAAAGATAAACTTCCATATAGTTATTATGGTATTAGTTTTTCAAGCAACCAATTTTGTCTTGATTTGCTGTATTAATTATTTTGGGACTTCTCGACCAATAACTAAATAATTATTGTTTATAGTTTGAATAGTACCTAATCGCAACAAGTCCCAATTCTTGATTTGCACCCAATCCCAAGAGATACAAAAGACAAAAGACAAGGCGGCCATGTTGGTGGACAAAACAAAAGGTGATTTG
>JANSTR010085995.1:0-12428 GCA_025434805.1 Antipathozoanthus remengesaui | reverse complement strand
TTCAGCGTTCAAAAACAAAGATTCAGAGGTTGTAATCTTCACTTTCGATTCGAAGATCAAAAGCGAAATAGCATATTCAGAGTTTGAAGTCGACACCTTCAAAAGCGAACAGTGTTTTGCGAGTTTGAAATCGACTTGGAATTCGTAATATTGTGAAATTCAAAACCAAAGGTCAAAAGGTGGCTCTCCTCAGGTTTTGTACACAACACACGTCATGATAAATTGCATAATTACAGAACACACCAGGGATATGCTCTCTGATTCACAGACGCTAGTAACAACCGTTAAATTGAAATGACCGAGCGTCTGCACGCAGGCTAACCAGTCAGAGGAGACATTTTTTATTGCTAAGATGGATTGTGTTAAATGTGCGCGTAAAGGCATCAAGTACCGTTGCATTGGCTGTAAATTGCCCATTTGCAATGTATAGGTATGCTCCACCCCTTGTACAGAGGTAATGCCAGGGTATTCTGAAGAAACATATTGTGTTGGAAAGTGTGACGAATGTCAGCATGGCCGTAAGAGAAAGCTCCCTGACCAGCCCACGGTTTACTATCACCAGAGTTATGATTTTTTCAATTTGACCGGATAAAAATAGGTTGTGTCCGAGCAAAAACATGTTTGACCGGACAACGTGACCGGCGGCTCTCCATTACTTATTTGCAGCCCTGTCAGTTCTATTGCTAACTAGTTCATGCCCCCTCTACAGTCCTATTGAAACCCTCCACTACTCAGTTCTATTGCTGACTAGTTGATGCCCCCTCTACAGTCCTATTGAAACCCTCCACTGCTCAGTTTTATTGCCAACTAGTTCATGCACCACCTACAGTCCTACTGCAACCCTCCACTGCTCAGTTCTATTGCTAACTAGTTCATGCCCCCTCTACAGTCCTATTGAAACCCTCCACTGCTCAGTTCTATTGCCGACTAGTTCATGCACCACCTACAGTCCTACTGCAACCCTCCACTCCTCAGTTCTATTGCTAACTAGTTCATGCTCTCGCTACAGTCCTATTGAAACCCTCCACTGCTCAGTTCTATTGCTGACTAGTTCATACCCCACCTACAGTCCTACTGCAACCCTCCACTGCTCAGTCCCATAGCTGACTAGTTCATGTCCCCTCTACAGTCCTATTGAAACCCTCCACTGCTCAGTACTACTGCTGACTAGTTCATGCCCCCTCTACAGTCCTATTGAAACCCTCCACTGCTCAGTTCTGTTGCTGACTAGTTCATGCCCCACCTACAGTCGTACTGCAACCCTCCACTACTCAGTTCTATTGCTAACTAGTTCATGCCCCCTTTACAGTCCTATTGAAACCCTCCACTGCTCAGTTCTATTGCTGACTAGTTCATGCCCGACCTATAGTCCTGTTGAAACCCTCCACTGCTCAGTTCTATTGCTGACTAGTTCATGCCCCCTCACAGTCCTATTGAAACTATCCACTACTCAGTTATATTGCTGACTAGTTCATGCCCCACCTACAGTCCTATTGAAACCCTCCAATGCTCAGTTTTATTGCTGACTAGTTCATGTCCCCTCTACAGTCCTATTGAAACCCTCCACTGCTCAGTTCTACAGTCCTATTGAAACCCTCCACTGCTCAGTTCTATTGCTGACTAGTTCATGCCCCCTCACAGTCCTATTGAAACTCTCCACTACTCAGTTCTATTGCTAACTAGTTCATGCCCCCTCTACAGTCCTATTGAAACCCTCCACTGCTCAGTTCTATTGCTGACTAATTTATGTCCCCTCACAGTCCTATTGAAACCCTCCACTGCTCAATCCTATTGGTAACTAGTTCATGCCCCCTCTACAGTCCTACTGAAACCCTCCACTGCTCATGCTCAGTTCTGTTGCTGACTAGTTCATGCCCCACCTACAGTCGTACTGCAACCCTCCTTACTTTGTTTTATGATTGTAGTATCTTCACCAAACATACAAAGGTGAAGGAGAAAGACCAGTGGAAGAAGTTGCACGAATGGTTGGCTTTAAGATGCCAGAATTATACGAAGACACGGATGGCCAACTCAAAAACTAAGATGCAAATTGTTCTTTCCCATATCTGACAATCCACTCGGGCATGTTGCGCGGAAGAAACAGATGTTATTGAAAGCTGAGAAGAGGGAAAAGGTATGTTTCTCTGAGCAAGCGCGAAACACTTCAAGATGGGAACCTTGGGATATGAAGGAGCAGCACGAAGGTCTGCTGGATTAAGAGTCGTTATTGACAATGAGAAAATGGCAATTTGTAAGCAAAAAAATGAATTATTAGAGTTTCTGATGCTCTGAATAGACACAGTAACTGCTACACACAATATGGGTTGGACGTGCATGTAGCAACTAGCTGTACTCAAGTACAAATCAGAAGCTGAGACTATATCAGCTGCTAAATATCTTATCGTTACTGTCTAATTTTGATAGAATTCACTCTAGCATCACAACTTTTGTGTAGAGGCTTCCGAGGTCTTCACGTAGAGCTGTTCGGGTGTTTAGACATTTCTCTCTCTCCTTTGCTTTTGGCTTTGTTTAACGTGCAACGCCACTTTTAACGACATCAAATGCACAAGCGTAGTCGCGTCTACAATTTTTTTTTCTCTGTGACACAACAATTTATTTGCAGGTGATAGTCGTTCATTTTGTGATTGATATTGCTTTTACGTTTTTTGTCTCCAAAACAGCACTTAATTCCTTGTAAATATGCACATTTGTGAAACCGGCAGCTTCCTCTTTGTGCACAGAGACCTGATTTATTTTGAGGTAAACTTGTCGTGTTTCAGTATTTCGTGAAGTGGCTGCGTTAGCTACAGTATGTATGTATCATTCATTTTACATTCTTTTTGTCCGCACTGGTTACGTCACTAAAGCTAGAATAGTTTGCGTGCGTTTTCGATCGTACAGCACTTCAAATATTAACTCAACCCTCGAGTGCACGTGTTTCGAGATCGAGACAGTCTGGCTTCCATTGATCTATCGGAAATTGCTTGAATAGCTTTAATATTTAGTGCTTCTTTGACGCCACCTGAAGTTTTTTCAAGGGTGACCTCAAGGGTGGCGTGACGATGACTCCGACTCGGCTCAACCTCCGGTTTGTGAAGAGACCTTCACGGCTCAAGCTTAGGTGGCTAACGAATAGGGATCATTTATAATTGTGTGATTCTTGTTATGTGTGTAGATATGTTGTTGATAATTTTATACTTCATCTTTCAAGATTAAGTGCTTTTCTAGCTGACCAGTATTTTAGTCTGATTTATTATAGTATTTATAAGTTACAAAACACCAAAGAATACAAACGATTTCATATGAAGAACAACCTCGGCAGTTCGGCTCTTTAAATTTGCTGTATTTCTTGGAAGCTGGACTCTTAGTTTTTTGTAACTATTCACGTTCATGAGCGTTGGATCCTGGTCAAACGTGCTACTGCAGTCAAACTGAGTTCTGAATGATCCATTTCTGAGTCACGTGGTTCATTTGGCGGGCGCTTGTCCCTGATTTCTGTAGTGTACTTCCCTGTAGAAGATGGTACTCCTTTATACAGCTGAGTTGACTGGAACAAGTCGTATAAAGTGTCTTGCCCAAGGACATAACACAGTTGTTGGGCCGGAATTCACAACCTTTGGGTTACGAGTCAGCCACGCCACTGCATGCGCAGTCTCAGTCATTGAACTAAATTCAACCTCAAAATGAACTGTTTAATTAAGTCGTAAGAGTTTATTTCGTTAGAATGTTTCATGTGAAAAACTTTTTGTTTGAGACGAGTATTTGTACCTCAGTGTAATTCTTCTGGTTTGATTGGGGCCCCAAATTGTACGGCACGCGTTGTATTGTGCTCGACTGTTGGCGAAACGTTATCCAGCTCTCGAAATTGGAGTAGCAAGAACAGTACAAGGCCAGTACAAGCGCTTACAAATCTTCCTTATCTTGCTTTGGTTTCTTCGTCGACTGACGCATATATATATCGCCATTTGTAACAAGTGTAGCGTGCGCACTCATTTTATCCACATGCATGCAGCAGCGCACGTTCATTTCAAGCCGATTAGATTACATGATTACAGTTCAGATGGAACACTTGAGACGAAATACGAGCAGAGAGTGCCCGTCTGTACAGTTTTTCCATCAAACATGTTTACAGCTGAACACGGAAGTATGTAGGTTGTATGCGACTCCATTGGTTTAGTTATCATTTGACGTTTGCGTGCGCCTTACATGTGAATTCAGGAGTAACAAGACCGAAATTGTCTTCCGTTTTGAGTGATCATAACTATTAATCAAATCGAGTGAGATTGCCTGAAGTGAATTCTTGATTTGCTACTTGACTGCAGACACGAGTCAGGCCACATTCCGCAAGGATGGCGTCTGACTGGCAGGATTGCTTGCTGACGGAAAATCGATATTGAGCCACGAAATGTAAAAAGTGATGAGTGCTGTGCAAGGCATAGTCTGAACCTTGAATGAGAGAACAGACACTTGACTGTACTGATGTTTATAGCTCAGAATAAATATCGGAGGACCTTTCATTTAGTTTTAAGCGAACACAGGTACTAGGTACACGTGCTCTTGTATCCCGGTCCTAATACTCTTATAACAAAAGAGAAAACGGCTGTAATGGGTGTGGCAACATGTACATGACGTTAGAGAGAAAGATATTGAACAATGGTAGTTACAGATCACTAAGACCGGCAGTTTTCTTCTTCCTTCTAATTTCGCAAACAATGCCTTCGGGGACATTATGAACTTTTCTAATAAGCTCCGCTTGTATTATTGGGCCAGTGAAAGGCTTTTAGGGAAGTTGATATACTGCTAAAGATACGTCAGTGTACTCATCTGGCAAAACGTTAAGGAACCACGTCAACAAAATAATTTATACAGGTCAGAAGCAATAATAAATATAGCTTTCTAAAATAACTATTCATAAATTTTTTAACCTTATTATAGCTAGTGTGTGGAGGGAGAGGTGTGGGTGTTTTGAGATTGGTCTTGTGGCATTCACCAAAATTGTTGAGTTGATATATGTTTGCTCGATTTGTCATCCACAAATTATATCCAATTTTCAACATTACATATTTTTGGTTTTATTGTGTTTAGAATAAAAGGTGACTGTCGCAATGTAAATAACACACTCGCCCCTACGTGGCTGCTGTGCTTGAGAATTTAGGTTCTTTAGAGCTAAAATTGCGTGTCAGTTTCGGCAGTACAGATAGTTTACTTAATGAAGCCGGAACTATTTGTCGGCGGAAATGGGAACCCTCAAGATGAAAAGGAACTTGTGACTACCGGCTTCTCTTTGTTCCACCCGACATGTTATGTGGAGGGAGACTGCCTTCTTACTGCTATTTGGAAACAAAAAAAACGTTTTTTACACTCGTAAAAGAGTCTTGGGCACTATCCGCTCATGGCCACAAGAATCAATACATATTTAAGAAGAATACTGAGACGGTGTTCATCTGTAAATTATTAAAAATGCAGCATCTCTCAGGGCCTTAGCAAGCCTTGGGAGACTGGGGGGGGGCACAACCAAGTGCCGAAGGTGCGAGCCTTCTAGGGGGATCCGGGGACATGCTCCCCCCAGGAAATTTTTATGACTTTAAACATAATTTGAAATAAAATCAGAGTGTCGAAAACTAGTGAAATATTTCCCGTTTTTCTCGGACTTGAGGCAATTTACTGAACGTCACACATTTCACATCAAACTATATTGAGGCTGTAGTAGTAGCCACTAAATTGGGGAAAAATTGGGGGAACAAGCCCCCCCCCCCCTCCCGGGCCCCTCCCCTTGCTACGGCCCTGTCTCCACAGTCGATTAAAAAGGATTTCAATCTCAGTCATGTCTCTTATTTCAAACAGGCTTGAGTTTTCCAAACCATTCTTTGATCTTTCCCGCCTGTGAGAATGGTTTGCCCGCGCGGGTCCGTTGAAAGTTTTGAAAACTTTCGAAAACTTTTCGGATTTAATCATACATTTCTTTTGAAGCGTGTTGAGACGTATAAGTCTTTTCATTATGTCCCTTTCGTGTATTTGTGTTTACGAAGAATTGATTGGCTTCGCTTTGGTCCATTGCAAAGGCTAAGTTGTAATTATAATATTTAATAATCAACCTTGTACACGTGTCCTGCTTGCAATTGGGTTGAGGGGTCCGGTCCACCTTTGTCACCTTTCCAAAATTAATGAATGTATCGCAGCAAGACTATGTTCACTGTTTTGAAAGATCGATTTGCCATAGTTACAGCCGCACACTGGGCCGGCTTCCCCGACTGTCACCAGACCATACATGTGACGTGTGATACATCAATCTCTACACAACATTGGCTCTGCATGTGGGCGAGCATTTAAGATCAGGATCCGATGAAGCAGCTCTTAGGAGAACAGAAATAGGAATTTGGTTATAGATTTAACTTGTTTTATCCACTCCAAAAGAGCAACACAGTATTTTGAAGGGCAATGTCTGAATTCCGGTTTTCATATAATCGCTACGATCCCAAATGACACGATCGCTTAGATCGCCAGGATCGTTGAACTTGAAGTTTGGTTGCCATATAACAGCTGAGACCACAGAACTCATTTTCCAGCGATCCTAGCGATTGCATCGATTATATGGAAATCCGGCTTAAGCAATACGATTTAAACAGACGGAAGTCAGACGTATTTGTTAAAATTGTTTCAGCTAAATTTTGGTCAGTCTTGTAAATGAGGTTTAGAAACTAATTTACTTCTTCTGGCACCTGAAGCGTGAATGGTATGGTTTGACAGAAAAATTCGTCAGAGCGACGGCAAAAACCGTATATTATACTGATTAATATTGTAGTTAAGCTGCACTTTCTTTTTAGTTTGCTGTGTTGACAGATACGAAAACAACTTTCAGTTGCAATAAGTCACTTGCTGCTAAGCGCGTTCGACTTTCAAATATAAACGGTTGATGTTATTATACATTTTACCAACCCTCCAACGCAGTCAATTAGAAAAACTATTTATTAAGAATCAGTTTTACTGCATAAAAAGCCTAAAATTTATGACGTACTTGGACCCGTGGATATTGAGCAGGTGTGCCCCTTGGATTTTTTCGGCGAAATTCTTCATTAAAGACTAAGGTAGATGAAATATCTATTATCTTTGCTTTGGAGTAGATTACCCAGTTGCAAAGGTCATATAACCAAATGTCTAAAGAGAAGTGTCCAAAGAGAGAGAAAATCAAATGTTTTTGTAATGAGTCCCTTAGCGAAAAATAAGTGCCCCACTGGCAGAATAAATGTTTGAGAATTTCAAACGGTATAGGAAAAATGAAAACGTAGAGAAAGATATATACCTACCATGCAGTGAATACTAACTTAGGACAGTGTAAATGTTTAACGATTTTTAGCCAACTCGCCGAATCAGTTTTAGCAGCTGCTAAAGATAGAAGCTTAAGACATTCTTTGTTTTAAGCGGTATAAAATAACGGCGGCGGTTCATGGAACGGCTGACCCAGTGGACATATGATATCACTTTATTTAGGCTAGAAATGCTCTGGGTTTTTTAAATAAACTTAAAAAATCACCAGATTAGCAACTGCAGTCCTCGACGAGAATTTATTTTGGAGTCTTGGTGATGCATATGGCTTACTGCACAAAATATATTCTTCTTTGTGCTTCAAATATCAAGCAGCGGGACACATGTTCCTTTGGAAAGATCTCAACTAACTCCAGACAGAAATAGAAACGCTAATGTTTAGAAACAGCGGCTATATTCAGAACATGTTCGGGCTCCATCAATCAAGTTCGCAGTGGGTGTACAGTTCCTCAATATGATTTATTATTCCTTCTGCTGACCTTTTTCCAGGACAATCTAGATTCAGGTCGAGCAGACGGTATACAATTAATTTAGACGCAAATGGGCTTAACTTTTCGAAAGGTTTAACCAACAAACAGAAAAAACACAACAATCAAAACTTTTCTCGCGTGCTAACTAAGACAATCTTCGACAGCCTGTTTATTATTATCTTTAAGCAATGATATATATATATATATATATATAGAAATAAATTTAGTGCTATTTTATTTTTAGACAAATTGTTTTCAAATCTATGCAGGGGATCAGTCATTTAAGAAATAAAAAAGTGGGCATTTTTATAGATTGTGCGGTGCAGTGCATGGCCGGCTTCGGCCAGCATGCTAATTGACTGATAATGTAAGAGGCATGTTGGATGGACATACGTACTGTGACGGCGCTCTTTGTTTTTTCCTCTGCAGTGCAGCGCTTTTGTCTTGATTCTCGTGACCAAACTCGTGCTATTAAGAAGAATCACTTTTGTATCACACATTGCGACATACTGCGACCGTCGCATTCCCATCTTCTGCACGAATCATCCCAGGACTATTTTCATGGAAGCAGTGTTGTAGACCGGTATAATCATTTAATATTTGTAATTTTTCCAGCGCACCTTGCGAGCAGCAGTATCCGGTTCGTTGGACACTGATATATCATTATGAATGCTTTTCAATTCACTCTATATTCCGCAACACAGCAGGTTTCCTTGCTATTAATATTCTCTTGCTATGCTCTACAGAGGTTTTCAGGAAAGTGCATCACTATATGTTTACAGTCATTTGTAATCACTGTATTGGCACATATAAACACATTACCGCATACATATACACGGCATACGAGTGGTAAATACATTTTGATAAAAGAAGTCCTAACTAAAACTAAATTTTTTATGCATGGTAAAAATAAAATTCACAACAACTCGTGAGTCTGAGAAAAAGTTCAATGGTATTCGTTTGTTTCAGCTGGGTGTCATATTGCAGCCTTGTTGAAACCCAAATGGAATCGACATTTGGTTTGTGAACCAGAAACTGCACAGACGATCTGGACAAATTGCCTTGTTTTAAATCCTCTAGTTTACTCGGCAACAATTAAATTCTTCGTTGCGTTGGGTAACCGTTGCTTCCATGGATACGCCACTGATAGCTACAACATTCGGTCGCGCAACATTGTTCCGACCTGATGTTGAAACGCGTTATGATTTGGCGTGCTAACCAAAAATTGCTTGAACTGTCATTTTTTGGTTTACCGATAAATTAAAGAAATGCGTTCTCACATTTGCGAATAAAGTATCACAATTCCCGTGTCCTTATTTAACTCGTGTACGGTGTAGAGAGCTTCTTGTTCAGTTTACTCGAAGTAGTCATTTCAATTTTCATTGATAAAGGTGTGGAGGAAGTGCCGACTGAATGAAATGGACTGAAATCCGTCACTAAAAAGTGAATAAATATATGTTCAAATATATGATTTACCGGCTGGGAGGTCTGTATAGTGAAAAACGAATATGCTGGACCGAAGTTCTAGCAAAGTTTTTTACTGAACAAATCATTGTTCCTGGTCATACCACAATATCCAGAATTAACAGACAGGAAGTGGTAGGGCCTTAGCTTAATCGATTAGGATTATGAATTTTCACATGCCTTTTTTCAGTATGGTATTTATTCGATTAAAGTTTTTAAACGCCGCCCTCAAGTAAACGCCGCACTCGAGAGTAAAAACAATAGTAAACGCCACCTTCGAGTTACCCATCGAGCGGCAGAGAGGCCTTTCATCAGTATGCCCACGAAGAAAAGGCCTCTGCTCGCAGGGTACCTTCGAATAAACGCCTCGCCTAATCCATTATGTGGAGTTTATTTGAATTGTACACAAGCTCTGAAGAAACGAAGGTAACGTCGATCCACAAACAAGAACGATCCAATTTGTTCATGCCAAATAATTTATTTTCCTTGATTTTTAAAAGTGTTTAAAATTAGGACTAAATGAAATCAAAACACGAGTTAAATGCATGGCATTTTCAAACATTTCAAGAAATTTGTAACGACCAGTCTTAATGAAAATATATAAATTTGTTGAATTTAAGATAAAGTCCTCAAATTAAGAAAAAATTAATAAACGCCGAGACGTTTATTCGCATAAATACTGTAAATGTGTTCAAAGACTTAGGCAATCACTGAATCACTCCATTGTAAATAGAGAAATGGCTTCATTAAGGACGCCCAGTGCTGATGTATAGAAATGGAACTCTTTTCCGTTTGCTTATTTTAGTTATCTGAACTAGAAGCACTTGGAAATTTTTATTTACGCCAGACAGGTGACAGCAGCACTCGCCTCTCATCTCCGGCAAAACAGCCAAGACTTCCTCCTCGTCTAACTTGTAGCATAAGCAAATATTGTAGACAAAATTGTGCCACAGCCGTGGATTAAGTTGACTGTTCAATACAAACGCACAGCCACAGCCACAGCTATGGATCAAATTGACTGTTCAATACAAACGCACAGCCACAGCCACAGCTATGGATCAAATTGACTTTTTAATACAAACGCACAGCACCAGCCACAGCTATGGATCAAATTGACTGTTCAGTGCAAACGCACAGCACCAGCCACAGCTATGGATCAGATTGACTTTTTAATACAAGCGCACAGCTTCTAAAACGTCCAAATCTCACTCTTCAGATAGTAGCCTTCCCAATGCCATCTTCTTTACCCTGTAACTCTAATAAATGATTCCAGGTTCGGTTGAAAGCAGTTTACAAACTTTATTTTGAGACAAGTTCAACTCCGGCGCAACCTGGCCGCAGTTTAGTGTCAAGTAATTGGTACATTGCATCATTTTCACTATTTCTTCACGAGCGGTAATTACTGGTTTGGTACATATGCAGGACTGACAAGATTGTGTGCATAACTGAATTAATTCTCCCCAAGCCTTAATACCAAGTAGTTCTGATGTAATACATAATTTTCTCGACGTTTCTTTGATCGGTCGAAAGAGAAGCTTGCCCCGTTTCGTATTCAATTTGTGTATTATTATTATTATTATGAACCACCCCCGCATACCTGAACCAATATGTTATCAAGACAAAAGCCTTAGCACCACCCCCGCATACCAAAAGCACGACTATTGTCATGTACAATAATACTTCGTTGTTAGATTCTCTTTCAACAGCCGCCACTTCCGGCCAGTTGTCAATGAAGCAACTTACCGTCCGTTGAAGACAGTTTGTTCAAGTTTACCGGGACATGTGAAATATACGTCGCTGCTGGTAAATGGAATATCGATGCTAATACTCCTATTGGAGATCGCAAATCATCGTGTACGTTAGAAAAACGCTGTTTCTTTTGGAAACAGATTTGTAGCTGTTTTCTAATTTATTTGGCAAAGAACAGTTAACCATTTTGACTTTTATGGAGTTTTGGCTAAAAACAGCAAGTTAGATGAGATTTTTGTTTTAAGAAGGACCCCCGTCTTGAATAACGCTGAGATATTTACATGGTGGATGGAAAGACATAAATAGTGCAGTGAGCCAACAGGTATGCAGGAACAACAACAACACATTTATTTGACTCCATTAAATACAATTCACAGATATTTCAGAAAGAAAAGTTACAATAATTTATATTTAAGAGATGGAGGCCAGGTTGGGTCTGGAGAAACGATAATGGCCTTTTTGATCCAGGCTACCTATAGCTAGAGAAACGATAATGGCCTTTTCGATCTAGGCTAGCTATAGCTAGAGAAACGATAATGGCCTTTTCGATCTAGGCTACCTATATCTGAAATCTGAAACTGAAATCTATATCCGGATTGTTGTATTTTGATGATCTAGAAGAAAAAATGTGTGAAACAGTCAACAAGATCGCCAAAATTGGGTTTTCAATGCATATTTCGGTCTTGTTAATTGTTACAAGTCTTTTGACAATATTCCACTAAGATGGAGGTAGGGGGACCCTCCCCTAAATTCGCTCCTCCTTGGCATGCACTGACCACTGACCAGCTGTGATATTCGCCTTCGCGGCTTGCCGCCGGTCAGAATGAGTCAGCACTGCAAGGCGGCACCAAGTTTACCTTTGTCCTTTTATTTAAAACTGGATATTGTCACACTTTAGAGAAAGTAATAAAAAAGTTTACACTCAGGACTAAAAATACATTGAAGTCGTTAATAAGATGGACATGCAGCTAAACTGTTAAGAAATATGCCTGGTCGTGCTCCTGTAAACAGCGGGACATCATTATGAAATAACCAAATAAGGCATAAAAACACAGTTATAAATTCAAAACGAACGTTTTCGCTCTACTTGAGCAGCTTCACTTCCTCCTGAAGATGGTCAAGTAGAGCGAAACGTTTGTTTTAAATGTTATAACTGTGTTTTTGTGCCTTATTTTATAACTATATATAACTAAGTCTAGTGGTTATCAGTGGTTAAACTGAGCCAGAATAAATCACTTGAGAAAGAATCTCACTGCATGCTAAGAACTGTAAATATATAATTACAGTGCTGTACAAATACCCCAATTAATTCCTTCTGAGCGATAGCCCTAGTAAGGAAATGGGACCACACGGAGAAAGAGAAAAAATCTCTGACCCCGGTGGGATTCGAACCCACGACCTCCGGAACAGATCACCGTTGCT
>JANSTR010085884.1:0-12428 GCA_025434805.1 Antipathozoanthus remengesaui | reverse complement strand
ACTGAGCTACAAGGCCAGATGGGAGCAGGTCGTGGGGAATTAAGATGGTATAAAGCGGCAATGAACAATTAAGTGAAAGGATAACCATTAAGGTTTGGCCGCTCAGCACTGGAGAATAAACAGATAATGTAGTTTAATGGATATATTACAGGCGGATAACAACCAACGTTGGCAAATGCTGTATCTGTACTACCTCAGTATCTGCACAGTCTGTAGACAATAGTCTATATATAGTATAGATCTAGAGATGTCTGGAAGTTTACATTATAATGCACTTGTTAATTGTTTACAGTGCAGACATTTCGATTCGTTGTGAAGGAGTAATGTTACGTGCTTTATAAACTAAAATATAATCGAGTGCGCTTGGGCATGTTAAAATAAGTCTATCTAATGCTATATGTTTCAATAAATTAATTTTTAAATAGAAAAAAACGGAGGCCCTTTCAGACTCGCTTGCGCACAGCGCAGCACGAGTATTTTAAAAAAGAGATGAAGAAAAATGCCGGACGACATGTCGACCATAACACGAAAGCGAGGTGCTGTGGTGACGTCACCAGGTTAGGCCGAAGGTTCATTTCACACTTGTTCATGCATAACAAGTGTAGTCAGACTTCACACTGAGCTGAGTTTCTTTGTTTTAAACCATGGAGGAACACGATTCTTCAGCTGATCAGTTAAACTTCCAGCTTGGCTTACTGTGAAGTCTCCGTTTAAATCGTTTATGTTACTATACTATGTCTGCATTCAAAGTACAGAAAGGTAGGAGAAATTGAACCGAGTGGCGATTTCAGTTTCGGCTGTTGAAGTATTTGACATATTACATTATTTGTGGCTATTTGTGACCCTTCGATGAAGTTGACACAGGTTTGGCTTTTCCTCATTCAGTTACAAAGGTAAAGGGATTGACGGATTTATCATCGAAAGTACAGAGTGCTGAAACGAAAGATTCTACAACTAGGCGGACGCGAAACTCCGTTGGCGGCTCTGACCGCCCACAAGTGCGTTCGACAGGAAAGGTTAGTTGATCTTGTGTAATTCTAGAACATTATGCACGGAAATCTTTATAGAAATCACCTTTCATTAATTTCGAGGGTAAGAATTTAAATCGAGGTTCATCTGAAACCCAACCTGTTACAAATGTATGAACAGAAGTCTCAGGTTATTTATATTTCCAAACTACTGCCGCGATGTTTTTGTGTGCAAGTGCTGAAGTTTCGCCTCCAACTGCTTGTCATTGTCTTGTTTCACCGTTTTTTGCTATTATATTGCGAATTACTGTCAGAGTACTTTTTGTTTTGCTTTATATTATGAGACGGGGTAAAAGTAAAAGACTGGAAGCAGATCGACTATTCAGTCCTGCTATATACTGATTAGAAATAAAAGTGAAGGAATTTGTTCATATACACATCAATTTATATTGGTTTTCTGATACTTATCACCTTAGGCTTACGTCGTTTGAGAGCGCCATGTATGGTATATTTCATATTATTTCAAGAAATAGGACCAACGAATGATAAAATAATTTATTTCCAACATAGCATTTAATTGTCGTGAAAATGAAAAGATTGGGGGATTTTCTGAATTAACTTGAAGGAATATGCAAGTAACTGACATTTCCGATTTCGTTTTAAAAATTTCGATTTCTCTTTGATGCAGTGTTGTTTCATGTTGCGACTTCACTGGGGGTGTTTCATTATCGTGACAGTTGCTGAAACAAGATTATATCAGGAGTTATTTTTGTGTATTTTCTTCGAGGTTTCTGATTTTGTTCAGTGCTGTACACCAGCCAATCGTTGTAGTCAGTCTATTCGTTGGTGGATGTTTAATCTTTTAACTATATGCGCAGCTCAACATGAAGACAAGTTTCGTGCATGTGTCATTGTGTGTACGTGCTGAAAAAAACCATGTATTGAAAAGGGTTATACAGTATTAAACAGTATTTCAAACATCCTCAAAAAATCTTGTTACAAAGTCTATATGTATATAATCTTACTAACTGAACATTCTGAGTATGAACAATCTCATTTCAAGTTTTCAGGTAATATTTGAAAAAGCCATCATAATACATATACAGAGAAAATCATGCAGTTTGAATTTTCATTCAAAGGTTATATCTGTGATGACCGAAATTAAAATATGTTTTAGCCACAACACAAACACAGATGTTGAGTTTTATAGGCAGTGTGAGAAGGTCTTGGATTAAAAGATGTAAACAGTATCTTAATATAAATTTAGGTTCCAAGTACATCAGGTCTTAAAGACACAGAAAGCACCCAAAAATTAAAGTTAGCTCGAATTTTTACCAAGATTTCTACATGTTTTATACACGTATAAATATACATGTCTACCAAATTCTTATTTAGATCAGTTAAACCAAATCATACTGTCTGTTTAAATCTTGTTCTACTGGTCACCCATGTACCCATTGCAAACAGCTGGCTTAATCTAATATTCATTTATTGTAATTGTGATTTGACACAAGTATTTAGAGTTTTTGGTTTGATGTGCACATCAGCAACTGAATTTAAGAGTTCTGTCATTAATTCTGTGACTTTCTACTGAGTTCTGAAATGATATATGTGTTAATCTTGTGTGGCAATATCAATGTAAAAGATTATGTCTGTTTGTTGTGATTCAGTGAATGACTTCAAGTAAGATTGTCGAGGCTCAAGCTTTTCTAATGGATTAAAGGATGATATGTTCCTTAAAGTTAAAATACGTTTAAATTAAAATCTGTTTTCAATTTCTGAAACTTTATTATAAATTTTATGTGTAATAATAATTGTAAATTAAAGTAACACACTAAAAGACTGAAAAAATTGCTAGCTTGTGGTTTGTCAGATTCATATATGATCAATAATATTTACATCATGTAATACCACATAATTATGCAGTGTTTGCTTTTGAATAAACATACAAGTGTGTTCATTCTGAGCATTAATTATGTGGACATACTGTGACATGTTGACCACCTTCAGCGTTTTTACCTCACACAAACCAGTTATTCCTTTGGAGTGATTGATTGATTTGTTTGTTGGAGTTAGATATTTCCAGTGGCTTATATAGTATATTAACATGCAGTCTTTCAACTTCAAGTTTAAGGGTTACAATTCAGAATTGGACAATTTTTATAAAGTTTGATAAATTTACTAAATTGAAAACTCAAGGGGGAAAGGGACTTAAGGTTGGGTGTCTGAACTCATCTGCTAATATTTGGCTAAAAAGGCCTGAATTATCAGCTGTTGTACACATTTTAAATGTCAACAATTTTAAATAATAGTAAGAGGACTTTTGAAGATAAGATTACACTCTGGCTGGATAATTAGTTCATACAGTACAAATAGAAACTTATGATGTACAGGATTCTGCAATTTGGGTTTATATTGAGTTTGGATAAAATATGCAGATCAAAATTGAAGTTTTGCCATTGATTCAAATTGTTAAAATATAATTATAGGTTAGGAAAAATCAGTCAAAATGATTGCACAAATATGCTAAAGGTGCTCATTAAATCTGGGGTTGGGTGATTAAAATTGTATATTAATAGGCATAATATTGTTTTTCAAGGGCCTGTCCCAGTATGGGAAGATATATTTTTCTAGGTGGTTAAGTGTGCAAGAGTTGGATTTGTATGGTGCAGGGATTTTTTTTATAAAGGTCTGGACTGAAATCACCCACCCTCCCCCTCTTAATGGAAGTGGTTGTCCAAAATGTATGTTTCAATTTTTCTGGAAATTATTTCTCACATGGAACTAACCATCATAAGTTATGACGAACTGGTATACTTGACATTAACAACAAACATACAATTGGTTCGGCGGTGTTGTTAATGACAATCTGTCGTGATAACGATATTACTAAAATACACACAGCATAGTGTCCTAAGGAACTGGACAGAGTTCTTAATGGCAATCTGTCGTGATAACGATATTACTAAAATATAGACAGCATAGTGTCCTATGAAACTGGGCGACGTTCTTAATGGCAATCTGTGGTGATAACGATATTACTAAAATACAGACAGCATAGTGTCCTAAGGAACTGGGCGGTGTTGTTAATAACAATCTGTCGTGATAACGATATTACTGAAATACACACAGCATAGTGTCCTAAAAAACCTGGGCGTAGTTCATAGTGGTAATCTGTCGTGATCACGATATTACTAAAAAACAGACAGCATACTGTCCTGATAAACTGGTAGGAGTTCTTAATGGCAATCTGTCGTGATAACGATTATGCTCAAATACAGACAGCATCGTGTCCTAAGGAACTGGGTGAAGTTCTTAATTGCAATCTGTCGTGATAACGATATTATTAAAATAGAGACAGCATATTGTCCTTATAAACTGGGCGGAGTTCTTAATGGCAATCTGTCGTGACAACGATATTACTCAAATACAGACAGCATGGTGTCATAAGAAACTAGGTGAAGTTCTTAATTGCAATCTGTCGTGATAACGATATTACTAAAATACAGACGGTATAGTGTCCTAAGGAACTTGACAGGGTTCTTAATGGCAATCTGTCGTTATAACAATATTACTAAAATACAGACGGCATTGTGTCCTAAGGAACTTGACAGAGTTCTTAATGGCAATCTGTGGTGATAACGTTATTGTTAAAATAGAGACAGCATAGTGTCCTAAGAAACTGGGCGGAGTTCACAGTGGCAATTTGTCGTGATCACGATATTACTAAAAACAGACAGCATAGTGTCCTTATAAACTGGTCGGAGTTGTTAATGGCAATTTGTCGTCATAACGATATTACTAAAATACAGACAGCATAGTGTCCTAAGAAACTGGGTGAGGTCTAAAAGAACTGGATAGAATACCTAATGAAATCTGTTTTGATAACGATGTTACTGAAACATAGACGGCATAGTGTCCTAAGGAACTGGGCGGAGTTCTTAATGGCAATCTGTCGTGATAACGATATTACGAAAATACACACAGCATAATGTTCTAAGGAACTGGGCGGAGTTCATAGTGGCAATCTGTCGTGATAACGATATTACTAAAATACAGATAGCATAGTGTCCTGAGAAACATGGCAAAATCCTTAATGGTAATCTGTTGTGATAACAATACTACTAAAAAACAAAAAGCGTATTGTTTTAAGGAACTGGACAGAATTCTTAATGGCAATCTGTCGTGATAACGATATTACTAAAATACAGACAGCATAGTGTCCTAAGAAACTGGGCGGAGTTCATAGTGGCAATCTGTCGTGATAATGATATTACTAAAATAGAGATAGCATAGTGTCCTTATCAACTGGGCGGAGTTCTTAATGGCAATCTGTCGTGACAACAATATTACTCAAATACAGACAGCATAGTGTCCTAAGAAACTGGGCGGAGTCCTTAATTGCAATCTGTCGTGATAACAATATTACTAAAATACAGACGGCATAGTGTCCTAAGGAACTTGACAGAGTTCTTAATGGCAATCTGTCGTGATAACGATATTACTAAAATACAAAAACCATAGTGTTCTAAAAAACTGGGCAAAGTTCTAAATTGCAATCTGTCGTGAGAACGTTATTGTTAAAATACAGACTTTATAGTGTCCTAAGAAACTGGGCGGAGTTCATAGTGTCAATCTGTCGTGATCACGATATTACTAAAAACAGACAGCATAGTGTCCATATAAACTGGTCGGAGTTCTTAATGGCAATTTGTCGTCATAACGATCTTACTAAAATACGGATAGCATTGTCTGCTAAGAAAACGGGTGAAGTTCTTAATGCCAGTCTGTCGTGAAAACGATATTGCTCAAATACAGACAGCATCGTGTCCTAAGGAATTTAACAGGGTTCTTAATGGCAATCTGTCGTGATAACGATATTACTAAAATACAGACACCATAGTGTCCTTATAAACTGGTCGGAGTTCTTAATGGCAATTTGTTGTGATAACGATGTTACTAAAATACAGACAGCATAGTGTCCTTAGAAACTGGGTGAAGTTCTTAATTGCAACCTGTCGTGATAACGATATTACTAAAATACAGACACCATAGTGTCCTAAGAAACTGGGCGGAGTTCAGAGTGTCAATCTGTCGTGATCACGATATTACTAAAAAACAGACAGCATAGTGTCCTTATAAACTGGTCGGACTTCTTAATGGCTACTGGTCGTCATAACGATCTTACTAAAATACGGACAGCATAGTCTGCTAAGAAAAGGGGTGAAGTTCTTAATGGCAATCTGTCGTGATAACGATATTACTAAAATACAGACAGCATAGTGTCCTAAAAAACTGGGCGGAGTTCATAGTGGTAATCTGTAGTGAACACAATATTACGAAAAAACAGACAGCATAATGTCCTGATAAACTGGTAGGATTTTCTAATGGCAAGCTGTCGTGATAACGATATTGCTCAAATACAGACAGCATCGTGTCCTAAGGAATTTAACAGGGTTCTTAATGGCAATATGTCGTGACAACGATATTACAGAAGTACAGACAGCATGGTGTCATAAGAAACTGGGTGGAGTTCTTAATTGCAATCTGTCGTTATAACAATATTACTAAAATACAGACGGCATAGTGTCCTAAGGAAATTTACAGAGTTCTTAATGGCAATCTGTCGTGATAACGATATTACTAAAATACAGACACCATATTGTTCTAAAAAACTGGGTGGAGTTCTAAATTGTAATCTGTCGTGATAACGTTATTGTTAAAATAGAGACAGCATAGTGTCCTAAGAAACTGGGCGGAGTTCACAGTGGCAATTTGTCGTGATCACGATATTACTAAAAAACAAACAGCATACTGTACATATAAACTGGTCGGAGTTCTTAATGGCAATTTGTCGTGATAACGATATTACATAAAATACAGACAGTGTAGTGTCCTAAGAAACTGTGTGAAGTTCTTAAAGAACTGGACAGAATACTTAATGGCATCTGTTGTGATAACGATGTTACTGAAACATAGACGGCATGGTGTCCTAAGGAACTGGGCGGAGTTCTTAATGGCAATCTGTCGTGATAACGATATTACGGTAATACAAGCAGCTTAGTGTCCTACGAAACAGGGCGGAGTTCTTAATGGCAATCTCTCGTGATAACGTTATTACTAAAATACAGACAGCATAGTGTCCTGAGAAACTGGGCGGAGTTCATAGTAACAATCTGTCGTGATAAGAATATTACAAAAATACAAATAGCATAGTGTCCTTATAAACTGGGCGGAGTTCTTTATGGCAATCTGTCGTGACAACGATATTACTCAAATACAGACAGCATAGTGTCCTAAGAAACTGGGTGAAGTTCTTAATTGCAATCGGTCATGATAACGATATTATTAAAATAGAGACAGCATAGTGTCCTAAGAAACTTGGCGGAGTTGTTAATGGCAATCTGTCGTGATGACGATAGTACTAAAAAACAGACAGCATAGTGTCCTTATAAACTGGTCGGAGTTCCTAATGGCAACTTGTCGTGATAACGATATTACTAAAATACAGACAGCATAGTGTGCTAAGAAACTGGGTGAAGTTCTTAATTGCAATCTGTCGTGATAACGATATTATTAAAATAGAGACAGCATAGTGTCCTAAGCAACTTGACAGAGTTCTTAATGGCAATCTGTCGTGACAACGATACTACTAAAAAGCCCAACGCATAATGTCTTAAGGAACTGGACAGAATTCTTAATGGCAATCTGTCGTGATCACGATATTACTAAAATACAGACAGTATAGTGTCCTAAAGTACTGAAGAGAGTTCTAAATGGCAATCTGTCGTGGCAACGATATTACTAAAATACAGACAGCATAGTGTCCTAAGGAACTGGGCGGTGTTGTTAGTGGCAATCTGTCGTGATAAGGATCTCACTACAATAGAAACAGCATAGTGTCTTAAAGAACTGGACAGAATACTTAATAAAATCTGTTGTGATAACGATGTTACTGAAACATAAACGGCATAGTGTCCTAAGGAACTGGGCGGAGTTCTTAATGGCAATCTGTCGTGATAACGTTAGTACTAAAATACAGAAAGCATAATGTCCTAAGAAACTGGACGGAGTTCATAGTTGCAATCTGTCGTGATAACGATATTACTCAAATACAGACAGCATAGTGTCCTAAGAAACATGGCGGAATTCTTCATGGTAATCTGTCGTGATAACGATACTACTAAAAAACAGAAAGCATATTGTTTTAATTAACTGGACAGAATTCTTAATGGCAATCTGTCGTGATAAGGATATTACTAAAATACAGACAACATAGTGTCCTAAGAAACTGGGCGGAGTTTTCAATGGCAATCTCTCGTGCTAACGTTATTACTGAAATACAGACAGCATAGTGTCCTAACAAACTGGGCGGAGTTTTTAATGGCAATCTCTCGTGATAACGTTATTACTAAAATACAGACAGCATAATGTCCTAAGAAACTGGGCGGAGTTCATAGTGGCAATCTGTCGTGATAACGACGTTACTAAAATACAGATAGCATAGTGTCCTTATAAACTGGGCGGAGTTTTTAATGGCAATCTGTCGTGGGAAAGATGTTACTCAAATACAGACAACATAGTGTCCTAAGAAACTGGGCGGAGTTTTTAATGGCAATCTCTCGTGATAACGTTATTACTAAATTACAGACAGCATAGTGTCCTAATAAACTGGGCGGAATTCATAGTGGCAATTTGTCGTGATAACCATATTACTAAAATACAGATAGCATAGTGTCCTTATAAACTGGGCGGATTTCTTAATGGTAATCTGTCGTGACAACAATATTACGCAAATATAGACAGCATAGTGTCCTAAGAAACATGGCCGAATTCTTAATGGTAATCTGTCGTGATAACGATACTACTAAGAAATAGAAAGCATAGTGTTTTAAGGAACTGGACAGAATTCTTAATGGCAAATTGTCGTGATCACGATATTATTAAAACACAGACAGCATAGTGTCCTAAGGAAATGGACAGAGTTCTTAATGGCAACCTGTCGTGATAACGACATTAGTGAAAAACAGACACCATAGTGTCCCAAAAAACTGAACGGAGTTCCAAATGGCAATCTGTCGTGATAACGATATTACTATAATACAGGCAGCATAGTGTGTTAAGAAACTGGGTGGAGTACTTAATGGCAATCTGTCGTGATAACTATATTACTAAATTACAGACAGCATAGTGTCCTAAGAAACTGGGCGGACTTCTAAATTGCAATCTGTCGTGATAACGATATTACTAAAATACAGACAGCATAGTGTTCTAAAAAACTGGGCGGAGTTCATAGTGTCAATCTGTCGTGATCACGATATTACTAAAAAATAGACAGCGTAGTGTCCTTATAAACTGGTCGGAGTTCTTAATGGCAATTTGTCGTGATAACGATATTACTAAAATACAGACAGCATAGTGTCCTAAGAAACTGGGTGAAGTTTTTAATTGCAATCAGTCGTGATAACGATATTACTAAAATAGAGACAGCATAGTGTCCTAAGAAACTCAGCGGAGTTCTTAATGGCAAACTGTCGTGATAACGATATTATTAAAATACAGACAGCACAGTGTCCTAGGAAACTGGGCGGAGTTGTTAATGGCAATCTTTCGTGATAACGATCTTACTTACATACAGACAGCAGGGAGTTTTAACAAACTGGGCAGAGTTCTTAATGGCAATCTGTCGTGATAACGATATTACTAAAATACACACAGCTTAGTGTCCGAAGGAACCAGACAGAGTTCTTAATGGCAATCTGTCGTCATACCGATCTTACTAAAATACGGACAGCATATTCGTTTAAGAAAATGGGTGAAGTTCTTAATGGTAATCTGTCGTCAAAATGATATTACAAAAATACAGACATCACAGTGTCCTAAGAAACTGGACGGAGTTCCAAATGGCAATCTGTCGTGATAACGATATTGCTAAAATACAGACAGGATAGTGTCCTAAAAAACTGGACATAGTTCTTAATGACATTCTATAGTGATAACGATATTACTGAAATACAGACAGCATAGTGCCCTAAGAGACTGGGCGGAGTCCTTAATTGCAATTTGTCGTGATAACGATATTACTAAAATACAGACGGCATCGTATCCTAAGGAACTTGACAGAGTTCTTAATGGCAATCTGTCGTGATAACGATATGACTAAAATACAGACACCATAGTGTTCTAAAAAACTGGGCGGAGCTCTAAATGGCAATCTGTCGTGATAACGATATGACTAAAATACAGACACCATAGTGTCCTAAAAAACTGGGCGGAGTTCATAGTGGTAATCTGTCGTGATCACGATATTACTAAAAAATAGACAGCATACTGTCCTGATAAACTGGAAGGAGTTCTTAATGGCAATCTGTCGTGATAACGATATTGCTCAAATACAAACAACATAGTGTCCTAAGGGACTTGACAGAGTTCTTAATGGCCATTTATCGCGATAACGATATTACAAAAATACAAACAGCATAGTGTCCTTATAAACTGGGCGGAGTTCTTAATGGGAATCTGTCGTGGCAACGATATTACTCAAATAAAGACAGCATAGTGTCCTAAGAAACTGGGCAGTGTTCTTATTTTGCTTAATGGCAATTTGTCGTGATAACGATATTACTAAAATACAGAAAGCATAGTGTCCTAAGAAACTGGGCAGAGTTCTCAATGGGAATCTGTCGTGATAACGATATTGCTCAAATACAGAAAGCATAGTGTCCTAAGAAACATGGCGGAATTCTTAATGGTAATCTGTCGTGATAACAATACTACTAAAAAGCAGAAGGCATAATGTCTTAAGGAACTGGACAGAATTCTTAATGGTAATCTGTCGTGGCAACGATATTACTTAAATACAGACATCATAGTGTCCTAAGGAACTGGGCGGTGTTGTTAGTGGCAATCTGTTGTGATAACGATCTCACAACAATACAGACAGCATAGTGTCTTGAAGCACTGGACAGAATACTTCATGGGATCTGTTGTGATAACGATGTTACTGAAACATAGACGGCAAAATGTCCTAAGGAACTGGCCGGTATTTTTATTGGCAATCTGTTGTGATAACGATACTACGAAAATACAAACAGGTTAGTGTCCTACGAAACTGGGCGGAGTTCTTAATGGCAATCTCTCGTGATAACGAGATTACTAAGACACAGACAGCATAGTGTCCTATGGAACTGGACACAGTTCTTAATGGCAGTTTGTCGCGATAACGATCTTACTACAATACAGACACCATAGTGTTCTAAGAATCTGGGCGGAGTTGTTAATGGCAATCTGTCGTGATAACGATATTACTAAAATACAGACAGCATAGTGTCCTAAGAAACTTGGAAATGTTCTTAATGGCAATCTGTCGTGATAACGATATTACTAAAAAACAGACAGCATAGTGTCCTAAAAAACTGGGCGGAGTTCATAATGGCAATCTGTCGTGATCACGATATTATTAAAATACAGACAGCATAGTGTCCTAAGAAACTGGGCGGAGTTCTTAATGGCAATCTCTCGTGATAACAATATTACTAAAATATAGACAGCATAGTGTCCTAAGAAACTGGGCGGTGTTCATAATGGCAATCTGTCGTGATAACGATATTACTAAAATACAGACATCATAGTGTCCTAAGAAACTGGGCGGAGTTCCAAATAGCAATCTGTCGTGTTAACAATATTACTAAAATACAGAAAACATTGTGTCCTAAGAAACCAAGCGGACTTCATAATGGCAATTTGTCGTGATAACGATATTACTAAAGTTCACACAGCATAGTGTCCTAAGGAACTGGACAGATTTCTTAATGACAATCTGTCTTGATAACGATACTACTAAAATACAGACATCATAGTGTCCTAAGAAAGTGGGCGGAGTTTTTAATGGCAATCTGTCGTGATAACGATCTTACTAAAATACAGAGAACATAGTGTCCTAAAAAACTGGGCGGACTTCTTAATAGCAATCTGCCGTGTAACGATATTACTAAAATACAGAAAGCATAATGTCCTGAGAAACTGGGCAGAGTTCTTAATGCCAATCTCTTGTGATAATGATATTGCTAAAATACAGCCAGCAAAGTGTCCTAAGAAACTGGGCAGAGTTTTTAATGCCAATCTATTGTGATAACGATATTACTAAAATACAGACAGAATAATGTCCTAAGAAACTGGACAGAGTTGTTAATGGGAATCTGTCATGATAACGATATTGCTAAAATTCAGAAAGCATAGTGTCCTAAGAATTTGGGCAGAGTTTTTAATGCCAATCTGTTGTGATAACGATATTACTAAAATACAGACAGCATAGTGTCCTAAGAAACTGGGCGGAGTTCCAAATGGCAAATTGTCGTGTTGACAATATTACTAAAATACAGAAAGCATAGTGTTCTAAGGAACCGGAAAGAATTCTTAATGGCAATCTGTCGTGATAACGATATTACTAAAATACAGACA
>JANSTR010085773.1:0-12431 GCA_025434805.1 Antipathozoanthus remengesaui | reverse complement strand
GGTGTTCGGTTTTATATTGGTTAAATGGGAGAGCTAGGCTTACCCCGTGCCCCCCCCCCCCCCCCCAGATAGCTAAGAAAAAGAAGCAAACAATGGAAATTGCCTCATTGATTGTGTTCTGGCCACGAATTATAATGTCCTCAGTAACCTCTACTTAGTTCAACACTCGCGGCCTTACAATGACTACGTCATTCCAGACCCACGACCCCCCGGACTTAACTGTGTGGCATTATAATTGAGACTTTCAACATCAACAATCAGGTTTACAGAAGGAAGTCATGTGACAGTCTTGCTGTCACGTTGACAGTTTTATTTGGGGTACACCCGCCCAAATTTGGGTGGGCCTGGGTGTGCGGCGTAATCCCTCAAAACCTGACCAAAAATGAGCCATTTTCTATACCCTATTTCAGACAATTACAAAATAGCAAACTCGGTACCCTATAAAAGAAAGAACTTTTTGAGGCAGCAAAATTTTCCTAAAAACGATACCCTTTTTCAGACTAAAGGGCGAAATTTATACCCAATTTTAGACCAAATCGTCCTGTTCCAGTACTCGATCAGTGTGATACCGTTTGGAACTGTTGCGGAACTGTGAACTGTGATAAATTAGAAAAGTTACAGAAGGAGCTCGAGAGCGGCAAGAATAATCATGAAATCTGATAGAAGTGAAACTGCATTAAAATATTTAAGATATGAAACTTTAAAAGTCCGGCGAGAGAGGCACGTTCTGTCTTTAGTGAAGAATTGTACTAAAACAAGAACTGCCCACAATTTTTTAATGACTATTTTAAATTTAATAGGGATGTTCTAAGTAGAACAACTCGTCAAAGCAACAACCTTAGGCTGCCCTTCGTAACGTTAGAAGCTACGAAGAAGGCATTTTTTTTATCATGGTAGTAAAGTTTTTAATGAAAAACTCTTAAATTGTAAATAAATAGATGGTAGATATTTCTTTAGTAGTCGATTTAAATATAATTCTTATTGTATTGTCATATTGTAACTTTTTATTGTGAAGTTTACGTTTTTATATAGGGTCTCTATTGATAGCAGTCATTTTATATTTTATTGTTACTGAAACCCTGAATAACCTAAAGAAACCTGGTTAAATGAAGGTATTCATCATCATCATCAACATGTACACATGATGTCCTAAAGGGCCTCACATACCCCCCCCCCCCTCCTCCCCCCGGGTAGCGGTAACTGAGTTACAACAATGTTTTCTGCTCTTTGGATCTAGTCAATTCACGTTTGAAGCAAAATAAATAATTTTTACGATTCAAATCAATAAATGAATTCAGAATTCAATACGATGCAATTTAAGTAGTACATGCATCTGAAAACAAATATGGCGGTATAGAAACAATATTATGAACTCGCAAGTAAGCAAACATTTCTTCAGTCCCTCTTTCTAAAATGTAAAAACTGATGAAAGTGTCATCTCTTTCTTATAACTTTTGTAATAACAGATTCGACAACACTCTTGACTGATTTTATCAATGAAATTTCTATGTACAACCACAAACGTTCACGTCAGAGGACAGAGGTCAAATTATATAGTCTACCGAAAACATTATCCAGTAGACTTCACAATCAAATGTTTTTCTATTTTTATGACTTTCAGTGATGCTACCAGAATGCACGTAACTGGCGCGCTTCTAATAGTTGTCAGCCAATATGAATCATTTCCAGTCTCTAGATATCACCCATGCCATTTGTTGTTCATGAAAATGCAAAAACGTGGCAATGGTGTTTTAAATTTGATTTTGTCTTTATGTGCAAATGCAGAACAACGAGAAATAGCAAAAGTCTTTCAAAGCACTTCAAACTTTATTCTGCTTCTTTAAATAATTCTTGATAATGTTTGATAATTCCGGCTCTAAAAGAAGCAGAATAAAGTCTGAGTGTTTTGAAAAGCTTTTGCGTAATAATTATCCAAGGAAAGTGAATGCCAAATACACATCATAATGAAGAACTCAGACCAGACAAGACTTAATTCTTCATGAAAATAGTCAGTATCGCAAATCGTTAGTCTATATTGGTAGTGTTATTTAAAAAAATCGTTAAGTCTTATCCAATAGCGACCCCACTTCCCTCCCTTGTGCGAAACAGAATTATTGTATTTTGTAATTTTTTGCAAAGACTGAAAAAGCTGTACCATATCTTATAAATATAAAAGTGTTAATTACACAGGTTGAAGGAAATGGCACAAAGGAAAGCTTGGAAATTGGAAACCGATCAATCAACAAAATTAACCTTTGAGCACTGCAATAATGCAAAAATTTTAAATTTGCTTGCACATTTGAGAAGACAACTGCACAGTGACAGTGTGGCAAGAAATGTGCTGTTGATCGACTTGCACAATCTAAAAGAAAATGGCGGCTGCCATGGTCCAATTACGTTACTGAGGCGACCCGGATCTTGAGAGAGCTGCAAAATTGGTTGAAATTGATCTCCTTTTCTATAAAAGCTCCAGATCTTATATTTAGATTCCTTTCAAATAGGGAACATGCTGCAACTTATCCTAAACTGCCTGACGCATGTGTTTAATTACGATTGTTTGCGTTGGGAGCAAATTCTGACATAATAATAGTTTTAATAATGTTTTTCACTAGCGGCAAACACTGATTATTAATCAACAACATCTTTTGTATCTTTGTTAGTGTAAATATAAAAAACTAATTGCCTTGTTTTACTCCTACAATCCATCATTTGGACAAAGCTACGACTCACTTTTTAGCCAATTAGCAATGCAACCCAGCGGGCTGATGAAAGAATACTTTAACAAGGGAATGTTTGAGTTTAGCATTGACTGAATCAATCGGAACCATCCGTTTGCTTATCACAGCTTTGCCTGTGCCTGATTTGAGCTGGAAATACTCAAACAACGTTTGTTCGTACGTCCCAATAGACCTTTTAATTGACCACAAAACCTTTTATCGCCCAGTTCCTTCTTGAAGCTGTCCTGTAGCAGGTAAGCAGCAGGTAAGTTGGGTTCGGCAAAGTACAACTGGAGGTTGTTTGAAACTGAATTTCACTATTTACCACTCTAGTCTCAACTTTTTCAAATTGCTGGATCAGTGTAATACCGAGGAAAATGAGATGCTTAACTGAACGAGATTGATATAAACATCCTGAATGACTTCTAAGTATTATTAGTATATTAATGAGTTAAGAATGCAAAGTATTTCCAGTTGGAACAAAACAATTACGAGAAGAGACTCGAATTAAACTCACTCTGGCATATACTGAAGCAATAAAACACATTTGTAAACCATAAAAAGAGCAAAGGACTCTTGGAAGCAAAATTCAGAACGAGAAACTCGGAATTCCCATAATTGGGAAATTCTGAATGCTCAGATCACTAATATTGAACCCGTGAACTGTGAGTCTGTAATTAAGAAATTATGCATCTCAAACTGGCTCAACATTGTTTACGAACAGCCTAATGCAAGGCAAAACCATCAAAGAAGTGTGATATCATGCAAAAAATAAATTGTTTGCTCACTAGTTTGTGAGGACACTGAAAGACATGTCGCTATGATGGTGAACCAAGGAACACTAGCTTTTAGCTCTTGGAAAAATTTCTACGAATGCGCAAGTGTTCATTTCACTATATACAGTTCATCACTAAATATCAGATTACTTCCACGTTGCCGTTTACAAGTTTGGTGACAGCTTCATCCCCGTCGCAAACACGGGTAAAAATATGGCATCCCCGGATGAAACGCATCGACAGTATTCTCACGGGATGACCACGCTCGTCCCGGATGACAATAAATAGTTCACCGATCAAAGTTCAAATACCAATTATTGTAGGACACGATATGTTCGTTAATGTATACAACAGCGGGGTGATCCTAGATTAACATATCTTTCCCTGTTAAAAACATGCAAACTTCCATCGAGTTTCCATTCCGCAGTTAAACCATCCTTGGATTCATGTTGTATTTACATGACATGTAGCCTGCGAAAGCAGGAGGCCGTGCGTAGTCGTGGCCAGCCCAAGTTTCCAGCAAAAATATCCATCAAAGCTACCGTTAATTAATTATGGTAATTTCAATCTAAACTCATAACCTGATAATAAAAAAGTCGACGTTTTTGTTTTCATCGCTGTTATCATGAAACAAAAAAAAATAATAGAATATTCTTATGGTTTGAACAAACACACCAACAGCTAGCTATCTTATTCGAATTCAGAAACGGGACGCCTACAAAACGAAGACTTTTTTTGCTCGTTGACTTTTCAAGCACATACTGTTTAAAAAGCGTTCCTCGGTGCAAACAGATACAAATCAATGGGATCTTTGTTCTATGAAAAGGATCATATGAATCTATAAAACTAAGACCCTCTCTTAAACTGTTAAACGCTTTGGCAAATGCCAGCTGATGCGAATTTAGTAATGGGGTCTTGGTATGGGTTTCTGACGATAAAATCTTCATACAATGATGAAAACATTTACCTTTTTAGTCAGCTTACTGTGTTCTACACTCTAAATATTTTAATATTATCATGTGATTATCTTAATTATATTCACATTAAATGTTGCCAGTTTTTGTGTAGCATTAGGTACTTAGACATCATTTCTCTCCTTATGGTTTATTAATATAATCTATTGACTTGGAACAATTAGAAACCAAACAGGGTGTTAGACAGAAGTGATAGAGGTCACTCAGGTGGCTTTTTCTGTAGAACTCCTTATTGGTGCTCTAAAGTCGAACGCACATAACTACTCTCTGATTAATTATAGCTTTAATTAGTCTTTGGTAACCAATCAGAAAGCGCCGTCAAAAGTCGTGTTAATTCGGCGCCTGCCCCGGTAGGAGACAAGGCATCGTCCGTTCAATTAATTCAGGAGAGTTCCTATGCCCGACACCGGAATATTTGCATCTTTGTTAAGCAATGATAAGTCATACAGATTGCTGACTGGTGGTGTAACAACAACAACAACAACAACAACAACACACTTTTATTCACCTTAAAGTTCAACAAATTTACATATTTGAATAAATTATAATTTGAGAAAGAGATAGGTGTTCAGGTCACCTGGAATAACCATAAAAGCTAAACTAGCCAGGCAACCATAACAATCGAGTAGTTTAAATAAGGTTCTGTCGGTACAACAAAAAGACAAATAAGAAAGGTAGGCGGAAGGAACAAAAGATGAAAACCATTGACAAGAAAACAAAATGAACTAAAAGTTTACAGTTGTTTAACATACATAATCTGGCCTTGGAGCGATAATGGGACGATGTAGATTTCATTGTTGTAAGATACATCATATTATCAGTTAATAGAGATTCTTAAATACGCGGCTGCACATACTATCCGACCGCATTTACTCAGTCGTAAAAATACATCTGACAAGGAATCAAATTCGTTCTCGAATTCTTTTTCAGCAGCAAATGTTTGCTCTTTACAGATTTGCTTCGACAATTTCCAGTTCATTCACAATAAACTATGGAAACCCCAAAAGTCCGAACAAGGTCGCGCAGGTCAGTCAGTTATTTTGTAAGTCATATCTAACATACCAACTCGTAAAGACACTCAAAGAAATATACGTTTAAGATCGATAAGGTTTAATTATTTCACTAGTTTGATCGAAATTTGACCCCTTTTTTTCATAATTGACCAGGGCCCAGGTTGGCCAAAATCTCACCAGGTTAGGGTAAAGCTTATTAGGGTGAGTGTGCATGGCTTGCCCTCTTGCTCCCCCTCCTATCCCCCACCCCACCCTACGCGCTCCCTAGCTACGGTCGGTAATAAAATTCTTTTCATTGACAAAATAAACCTTTCAGCTTCGATACGATATCCTACGTGGCGGCATTCATCAGCTATTGTTTATCATTTGGCCGTACGTATCTTAACTGCTAGACATGCATCAGCTTTGTTCGTACAAGAAGTGACTTTGATTCTCTGTGCAACTGGATAAGCTTCATTGTAATTGAACATGATTGGATATGATAAAAGAATATTAATTAAAGTGTCCTTTTCATATTGGAACTATAAAATCTCTAATGTGAATGAACAAATTCTAACACACGTCTTGACACATAACAATGTATTGTGCAAGTTTCTATTTGAGCTTGAGAGCAATTATTAGCTGTCCATGTACCAAAGTCAAATTAATTTCCTTCTGGAAAGGAACAGCTGGCACAATACTGAAAATTATAATTGTGCAATGTGTAGAATTGCAAAATATCAGCTACAAAAAGCCAGCTAGGATTTTGCCAAGGGTCCACTAGCTCCACTGTCGCTTGAAACAAAAGTCATATCTGTTTTATCTGCTTCGATACAGTACTGGCAAGGTAACCTTCGAGCGGCAAGAAACTCTTGGCAACTAGTTCTTTGCCCGGTTCTTTGCTGTTGAAAGGATTTTCTTGATTTAGAAACTCGGTAGCTATTGTAGTACTTATGATCAGTTTATGTTATGTTTTAACTTGTCAAACTTGTCAATTTTTGTATAAACAATGTGGTTAGTGCACTCAGATTAGCTCAATCGGTTCGCTTCATGTTAAAATAATTGATTCAGGTGTACGTTTTGTACTAAGGCTTTTTAAATCAAGACAAGCACATCCAAATGGGATCATAGACGGTGTTTGGTGAACAATTTTGTATAGTTATCAATTATTCTTTTTATTGCTGTATATTTCTATCATCGCATTAGTTTGATTTATGTAGATGGACACTAGCTAGTTATTAATGTACGATACTGAAAACATATTGTTCATTCAACATGAAATCATCTGAGATCTCGTAAACATAATGCGTTTTGAAAAACTGGCAGGTTTAGGAAGTTGCTATACTAGTATAACCATAATAACTAGGAATGAGTATAGTACAGTTGATACAACTATTTTCGGGGATAGTTCAGGACTTCGACACTGATCAGTCAGCTTTGTTTCGCGTTTTCTTCTTTAATCCTCTTCCACACTGACTTAAAATCTATCTTTTTATGTGTTTGTTTAGTGTTTACTTTTGAACATGATATCTGCTTCTAAATATCAACATGCTGGTGAAGTTTCTCTTCAGTAAGCTATAATCGCTAAAAATACACTACAATTTTCAGCCAGTTTTCGGTTATGAAAATGGTACTTACCATTAACAGTAAATGTATAGAATTGACCTTAATATCATATGTACATGGAGACAAAGTCTGTATGCACAATGAAACTACAAATATTTTTTCTTATATGTGAAATATCTCGCTGAGTATATAGTGCATTTTCTAAAGGACTAAGTCATAACTAACTTTTGGCTGACAATTTCTAAATGCCGAACTCCAAGGCTGCTATGGCAATCCGTTAAAAACTTTATTGCAATTCTTGTGGCGTATACTGATGAGCTAATAGCTAATTATAAATCTGTGGCGCACTAAAAATTATTTGAATACAAAACTACGAGAATCTTAAGAATATAAATTTCTGTATTACATGGCAAAATAATGTTCTAAGGGAAGTCGAATTTTAGCGCAACACAAAGTGAGATCGTGTAACACGCATGGTGGATGTTTATGAACTCGAGACCTCACAAAATGCTTGCGCAATGCACGACTTGCTCCTTGTGCCATGTTACACTAAATGTTGAATTTCTCGCACAAAATTGTTGCTGTAAAATTTTCGCTCCTTCTAACATCACCTTTAAGTCTCATCTACACTAATTTTTTATGTAATTTTTGTCGCGATTTCCATAGTTGCAATATTTATCGCAGCCAAGTTGCAGCAAGTTTTGAAAAGTTCAAAGCATTTCAACATTGCTTATACTGAAATCTATTAAAAATGTAAGTTGTTTTCACACAACGGGCCTTAACATAGACTGAGAATAGACTGAGAATACACCGAGAATACGCTAAAAATACACCGAGAATGCACCGAGGAGACACCGAGAATACAGTGAGAATACACTAAGAATACACTGAGAATACACTGAGAATACACTGAGAATATACTGAGAATACACTGACAATACTGAGAATACACTGAGAATACACTGAGAATACACTGAGAATACACTGACAATACTGAGAATACACTGAGAATACACTGAGAATACACAGAGAATACACTGACAATACACTGAGAATACACGGTGAATACACCGAGAATGCACCTAGAATGCACCGATAATACACCTAGAATACACCGAGAATACACCGAGAATACACTGTGAATACACAATCCAGCCCTTATGTATAGAATAATTTTCAAATTGCACTAGGACACGCAATGTTTTACACCCAAATACCAATCAGTGTGGACAGAATTATAGCACTAAACCAGTTTGAAACAATGGATGCAGAAGTTAACAAGAAAATGTTAATCTGTTAGTTGTCGTTCACTTTGCAGCAAGCGTACCATGCCCAGCAGACATTTCAACAACAACATAGCCCCCTCAGATGGTGAACCACACAGCAACCCAGATACCCAGGTAGATCAGTTAATATAACTCAGGTCAAATGTAACTCTAGAGACATGCGAAATCCAACAGATTTGACAAAGGCCATCCGAACTATTTTCGGTTTAAACCAGTGTCTCCCGGTAGATCTTAAATTTGGAATGTCTACAATCAAATGCTCATCTGGTTCTTGTCCATCATCAATAAAAACCTCATATACCCTTCAATGACAACATTAATCTGATCAGTTCAACTTTAATGTTGGCATTTGAAGTATTTTAGAAACAACTTTCACTGTCAAATTGCTATAGTTCAGCAAGAAATCTATATAGACTTTATGACTAACGTAAACTTTGGCATTTTACTTTCCCCCGCTCAATTTGTTTGCATTTTCGCTGATTTCTTCAGGAAATAAGCAAGAAACTTTCAAACTGTAACTATTTAGCGACCGCTGAACATCGTTATTTTGAATTGATGTCCACTACCAGAAAATAATAATAACAATTTATATATTATACACTTATTGGATTTGTCCAAGTCCAATATGGAAAGATATTTAAGTCAAGACTTCAATATTGGGCGAGACGGTAGGTAAAACCTAATAGTACATGTCGAGATTTAAATGTCTTTCCATATTGAGCAAGGATGAATCCAATAAGTGTTTTATTATATCGAAGAAATTACAAACAGTTATATTTTTCTTCTATCTCAGAAAATTAACATCGCAAATAACACCCCGAGAGTGGCAACATGGCTCTGTTCCTGGTTCAACACAATGCTGTCTACACCCAGGACTTCCCAACCAACCAAACTGGCGAGATTTCACGAATTCTCGGGGCTGGCTATTTACATCGTGGCAGGATTGAGCATGCTCTGCGGATCAAGCCTCTGGCAGCTTTGTCTTGCAGTTGAATTTAGCACTCGTACCGAAGGTTGTTTTCGTCTCATTGGAATGGAAGTCGTTGCAGTAGGGTTGAACTATATAACAATTGGACGTGCAAACTTTCCATTGGACCAAGGTCAAGGTCATATTCTGAGCAGCATTCCAGAGAGATTAATGCTAGTCAATGGATGCATGCTTGCGTTTATCCTGCAAGAAATTATTCCTTTTTGGTTTGGAGTAATATTCATGTGTCTCGACACTAGCCTGTCTATGCTCACCTTTGTGATATGGTACAGAGAGACCGAGGGCTCATCTTTCGTACGATTTCTTAAAGAAATGGGGAATCCTATATTTAAGCGCTGTTCTGCTAACCATAACGGTTCCTCCTTGGCTGTGCTATTTGTTGGAGTCCTTCAGTTTGTTGGCGGTATAGTTTTTACTGTCAGACCGGAAATTATCCACGATGCATTACAACTGGAAGTGGCGCAACAGTACATGGTTGGATTTTTGGGAATATTCTTCTTTGCTTGCTGTGTGAATGGGTATTTCCATCTTTACATGGGAAAGACCGAAAGCGAAGCTTTCAACATCGGAGCAGTGTTCTACCGTTTAGTCTTAATCATACCAATAACTATTGTACTATTTGCCGTGGACAAAATAGAACTAAATCTCTGCCTCTTCAATGCAATAGTTCAATTTACCTTTGCTATGATAATATTAATACCACTCTGCTATCGAGCCTTTTACCGTGCGAACACACTGGTCAGCGGGAAGCCCAAAATAAAGAATCATGGGAAACATGACTGTTCACTACAATCAATACGTTCGATTGATACGGATGACATTGTTTAGAATTAATATCCGTCACAAATATTGAAGAATTTATCAGCAGTGCATTTCACGTTGTTTTCGACAAATCATTAGAAAGTTTTTGAACTTAAAAGCAGCGAGGACAGTAACATCAACGACAGCGGCAGCGGCACAAACAGTGGACTTAATTCGGAAGGAAACAATAACCGCACATTGGAATGCAACCAGCTGAACAATTTCAACCGTCGCATCCAAAAACAGGGAGTTCGGGTTCTGTAGAGAACTAGAACGCCAAATTATGTATGTTAACACAGACATTGCCGTCTTTGTTGCTTAAACTACCTACTCTTACAAATCGCTGTATCTCCAGCAATCGTGTATCAGGGACCATGCAAAATTTACTGTACCCCCAGGCCGGTGCAGAATAAAAAACGTTCCCCCCAAAAAAGCCTTGCCCCGTATCGCCCAGCAGTATAAAAACCCTCTGCCGCGTCTGAGCTTTGGTCAAAAAATGTTTTGGGCCTGCTGATTAGAATGAAACAGCTAGTTTTACCAATTATACTTATTCTATGCCCAGAAGAGAGAACAAACTGAAAGATGGAGAATTATATGAATACTCTGATTGGCTAAAATATCATGTCAAACATTACACTTTACGAGAACTGTTCACAACTATGTATGCATGAGAGGACATATTGGAGCATGTTACTCATCTCTACCAAAAATAGTGCAAAGTAACTGAAATGCAAAGTTATGGGTAAGTTTGAAAAACTTAACATATGGGTCTGTAAACTTTTGCATGTAGTGAAAAATCAACCGGTGTCTTTTTTTTGTGTTCTGTATCAATCATTTTGCTAAATATACATGCATGTGCAAGCAATACTGAACAGGTCAACAGGTAAAATGTGACGGTGGTCTGATATTATGTTCTCTTACGTCCGACTTGGGATCGGGTGGGTGGGGGCAGCCCCACCACACAAACAAATGTCATCAATCTGACATGATGTGTGTTGGAAGGTATTCCCTCTGTAGATGTTAGGTTGGCTGTGCATCGCCCAACTGCATTTCACTGTTTCCTTGTTCAAAAAAAGTAGGTGCCCGGTTTTGTCAACTCCTAAAAAATGTCTGTGTCCCGCTTCCATGTGACTGCCTCGTCCCCTTTTGCACCGGCCCCGTATAAAGATAAATTTTTCATGGTTCTGACAGATCAGTGAAATATACAGTCAGGGTCCCGTCATCTTTCATTGTGTCTAATCCTGTTTTTTCTCACAGTAAACATTTTTGAAATAACTTTTACTAAAAATTAAAATAGAATCCTTCACTTTTAAAACCACGCCAAGATCGAGTTAGTTCAAATTTAGGCGTTTAAGTGCTCTACGAAACCACACACCTTTTAGACACGATGGTTAAAAAGTATCCAGCAGGTTGGATTCCCATGTACCGTTCACTTGTATTCTGTAACTGAGTCAATTCTTTTGTACAGTTCCGCTTGACTTCCTTTCGGTTGTTGATTTTAAAAGCTCATTTGAAACATATTTTTAGTACTGAAGTCAGTTAGATAAGTTTTCTCTTTATCTGAAATTTAAAATCTGTCAACCTTATTTTGTTAATAATCTGATCGGTGTTGGTGTGCAGTGATACTGATGCTCTGCGATATTTTGTATTTTCTAACCGTTTTGTAATAACCTACGCGTTTTGTAATAGCCTACGCGTTTTGTAATGACCTACGCGTTTTGTAATAGCCTACGCGTTTTGTAATAACCTACGCGTTTTGTAATAGCCTACGCGTTTTGTAATAGCCTACGCGTTTTGTAATAGCCTACGCGTTTTGTAATAATAACCCATTTTGTTATAACCTACATGTTTGTATTTAACCTTCGGACGACCAAGCTATTTATCATAACAAATATACTCAAGAGGGGGGAGGGGACGGGAGCGGGGAATCATTTGGACCCCCCATAATTTCAGAGAAAACTTGCTTGTGCGAGATTGGCTCTTGTTTGTTATCTTCCACACGAGCAAATTAAATTTGTCAAGGAACGTGTGGCGGCGTCTTAAGCTGAGATTAGTTGCGCAAAAAAGTCGTTCTCGACACAAGATATAACGAAGTCTGACGACAGAGCAAAGGAGAAGTTGGTGGGGTTGCCTTGGGTTTTGTTTCGGTTGCTCTTTACACAAGCGCTGATGTTCACACAGCCGTGGCAACAGCAAACCGATTTTACACGTATAATTACATTTCAACAGACAACTATATGTTCCTGAAATATAAAACACAAATCAGTAACTGATCACCAGTAGGATACCTAAAATGTGTGCAATTCTACAATTGGTTTCGGCTCCATTAAA
>JANSTR010085662.1:0-12431 GCA_025434805.1 Antipathozoanthus remengesaui | reverse complement strand
AGCTCGTATCTTCTTTATACTGATAGGTACACTATACATTGTCTCGACAAAGGCCAGTTACTAACTTGTGTTTCAGAAACTAAACATAGTTTATAAATGAAAATGACTGCACCAAATACGTATGATTATATTAAGAACATTTTAAGAACATTTGAGGCTAAAATACCAAAAACATTTTTGAGAACATTCACTCTCGGCCCAAAAAAAATACGTCCTTATAGTGCTCTAAGCTTTAGCTAAAACACCAAACCTGTATATCTGTGTATTGTACGGCTGAATTTAGAGATGAAATACTTTCACTGTTGTTGTTTGCTGTATGATTTGGGGCAATGATTTCATAAAAAATGAAAAGCAACGTGAATGGATTTGTGTGGCGGGTTTACATTGTGTAATACAGTATTATACTATAATATTACGATACTAGTGTTAAGTTAAATTGCGAGATTCACTCAAGATAGTTTCTACCTGAAGCTGAACAATTGTCTGACAGGTATCAGCCGTATGCCTAAATTGGTTCGTAAATTGTCTTTAAAAGGCTAAGGCGATGCATTTTGCGAGCCTTGTTGTTCTTATAAAAAATGTCGCATCATAGTCACATGTTGCACAACCTCTCTTTTATCTTGAATTGATCATTAATTGAAGTACTTTTGAGAAAAAAAATAATCTCTAAATCGGCACTATTTGGGGATGATTAGACAAGAAATCCATTCAGTGCCGGTGTGTAGAGAATATACCGAGCAATTATTTTGATAAGTACGAGTCGCTCAGTCTGCCTTTGAAAGAGAGCAGCCCAAGACGGTTAACACAATCATCTGACAAATAATCACAAATGATTATCAGTTTTTATTGCATTCCGTCTAATTTTGGATTATTGAGCAACTCTGCAAAGACCTATTTGGGAACATAATATTATTGTTTTCAACCTAATTTCTGATCTGAAACAATTACGACAGTTTTAATTTCAACTGGGCAAGATATAATTTATAGAGCTGTATATAATGCACTTGGCAAACCCACTTTTTTATTTATATATAGTGTTTCACAAGTGAATTTTATAACATGGAATCCGGCGCTGAATTTGCAGCTCTTCACTCTGCATACACAATGCTGTTAGTGCATGTATACATTTCCCAAACAATGGTCTTCCACGCTCAGGTATTTACTGAGTTAGGTTCGCAAGGCATTGTGGTCAAATGTACAGCCGCCATCTTTTTTGGTATGGTGAATCGAACAAATACGTTGAAAATTATCTAATAGAAGCTAGAGACACTATATGCAAGTCTGTGTATTCATAGCATATATGCCCTTGGGTTTTTTTCGCCGTTTTCTCTGAACTTAATGGAAATGTTTTGGTGGAATAAAGAAAGAGGGTCGATTTAATTGACGGAGCTGAAAGTTTATGTTTTTAAAATCTAAAAAGAGCTGTTTATCATATACATTAGTTTAGCGATAGGTTGTTGGAAAGTTATAGGATAAATTTCATCCGGAAATCGGAGACACCGTTCATTTTAATTTCAATGTCTTCAGTTATCTCGAAGTTCGGTCTTCTGTGCAACCAATCAAATGGGAAACTTTACTGTACTTTTATTATCACTTTCGAAGTTGCAGTGCGGCTAGTAAAATTCTCTGCATGACCTTTTTCATTTAAGAAAGAGTGCAATCTAATTGATTTGGAAAGTGTGTGTTTCTAGGTGATGGATTTAATCGCACACTGTTTGACCTAATCGCGTGAGCTCACGAAAGTGACTTATTTGATCCATATTTGCTTTTAATTTTCTCCAAAGTATTATTTAACTTACACACGCAACTGAAAAGCTGAAAATCCCATTAAAACAGCATTATAGATTGATCAGTGATAAAGGCATTTTGCATGGGAAATGTTTTAATCAGATTTTATGGAGTTCAGCCTTCAAGGCGACCGTTAATAATGCTGACTTGAGTTGAGATAACAGTATACTTATTCTAAAAGTTAATCGGCGTAATTTCAAGGGAATTGTTAAAATGTTATCCATAGCCTAGTCTTGTAGCCCACATAATCCATGCACCATAACAAAAAAGATGGCATCTGACCACAATGCCTTGCGAACCATACTCAGTGAATTGCTGAACTTGGAAGACCATTGTTTGGAAAATGTGTCCGAGCACTAACAACTTGTGTATACTAGGTTTGAAATTTCGTGATCCTTTCTGTACGTTTAAATGAGCGTTTTCATGTTTTTTCGCGCGCAACGCCGCAAGGAGATATGGGTAAATGTACCAGTCGCCATCTTTTTAGTTACAGTCAATTCAAGTAATACATGTACAACAGCCGACAACACGATCAGAGTATCACAGGCTGTCTGTTTAAGTACTGTCCAATCTTGAGGCTTAACCCTGCAGATTCTTAAAGCCGAGCCGTTATCGGTTATTCCTTGATTTAGTCATGTCCTTCATACGCGTAATTGAGCTAGCGCTGCATGCATTTTTTAGTTCAGTTCTTATCATGCAGTGTTTATCAATACCACAATATTCTTGAATTAATCAGGAAGGACTTTTTCTAGAGTCGAGAAATAAAATATTCAATTTAATCAATCATTTCAGCAGTCGATAATCCGTTTTGAGGAAGCTGTCCCAGAATTAGTGACAATCGAAATTCTAAAAATTGACGAGATCGCAAAAGGACTGAAATAAAACGTCGAACACAGTGATTAATTATGTAAAACAATATGAACCCACGCTATGTGTAGAAAGTATGAGAAATATGGCTTGTTTGCGTCATTTAGCCTTCCTGCAGACGTTGATTCTCCTTCGAGAGCGCTCCCAGGAAGAAGGAGATTTAACAACGTCTGCAGGCAGGCTATGCGTCATTAGGGTTTGGACTTGAAATGGGGAGGGGGGTTTACGTAATAGGTATATCCAAAGCAATCATCTGTTCACAAGAACTCATTCCCTATGCAGTATTAGGATTTTTTTATGTCTGTTTAACAATCCGTCGGATTACTTTAAGGACGATTAGCAAAGTAAAGAAATCAATCAATTTTTTAACTATCTGCCATTCGACTGTGCATTGAATCTATAATCTCTTATTTATTTGCACGTAGCGATCCATCGTATTGGTTGGTTGGGCTCGGTCAGTAAAGACGCTCCAACTTTCCAACAATCCTGTAAATTCAAATACTAATTAATTGACCTCCTGCTCATATTTATGTTTGATAATCTGGACATATATGAAAGCTGGGTGACTGATAGCTATTCTGTGATTTTCAAAATACACCGAAAAAAAATACAAATCTTCCCTGCGACTGCGTACTTAGTTCAATCTGAGTTTATGTTCTTATTTCATTTTTTCATCTTGCCTGCCGCAAGAGAGGAAAGAGCCTTGCATCGTGTGAGGCAAAGTTTTCGTGATCAATTTGCACACGCGAATCCGGGAGGGAAACACCTAAAGTGCTTGTTCCTGTTTTTAGAAGCCAGAATTATTTCATTACATTGACAATTATTGTCTGATAACTTGCAAGAACACTCCTGTGGACTAATTCCGCTCAAAACACCACCGAATCTACCTTGAACCCAAAATTAGCCCTAGACTAATCTATCCCATTTCTCAATAATAAATTGGCCAAAAGTAAGAAACATTAACATGAAGCCAAATGGACCTGTTTTTATTCCATTTGTACATGTACAATAGGCTGGTAGGTAAAATGTTGGCACTGTCGTATGGATGATAGAGAACAAATTGTACTGTGATATCAAATACTGCAGATCTAAAGACTGTTTCAGCATGTATGGAAGGTCATTTCGACTGTACATGCAGCCATACAGTACACACAAAATTAAAGTTTCTATCTCAGTAAGAACTCACGATGACTGAAACTTTTCTACCAACACATGCATGTATTATCCACTCATATATGTTTTTTGGCTACTCTAATATGTTTCAATCATCTCGTTAGCCGCCAAATTCTAACAAACTAATTGTCACTGCTTTAGAGCAGGAAACAGCTGCACAAGAAGACCCGCAAAACCGACTTGTTCGTCAATCGTTTCCTTTCACGTGCCGTATGTATCGATATGCCCATCGATAAAAATTCGATTCCATAGATTCATTCAACTATTCTTTAAGATAACTGAAACGTTGATCGCTGTTTTCAGACACTCAGGCTAGGATATTTTTTTGTGAATCCAGAATTCTGTTTGTCGATCAACATGAAAATATTTTATTGGAAATCTGTGATTTCTTTCATTGAGACTGAGCCGGGTGTGCTCAAGGTAGGCGCCAACATGGTGCTTTTCCATCCAGAGTTTCCGACTCTGTCGAATCAGTTTCATTTTAAATACTGGAAAAGGTTCGCTTTGTGTTACATTAGGCATACACTTATTTTATATTTCAAAAAAACTAACTTAAAAAGACACCGAGGCTTAAATCGCCTGCTAATAACAACTGACAACTGATAAATTGCATGATCCGGCTAAAAAATTATTTCAAAATTAGTTTGAGTTTAATTTGTAAGAACAAGGAGAAAAACCAACGAACAAATTACGAGCTACAACAATAAATCAATTACCGAATAATAATTGCTGCTTATGATTCTTAGAATTCTTGTTTAGTGAGCTTACTAGTGCAATGGGTTCGGTTTAAAACCTTTGTCAAGGGATTGGGGCCATGAAGTGTCCAGTCAGTAAGTGCTATTCAGTTTGGAAGTACAGCCACGGAAACACAGTCAATACTAGAACAAAATAACTAAACATTTTAAGCCTGGAAATGTCCTATACTGCCTGGTTCAAGGTAATAAAACCACAGAACATACCCCAATTAAAAACAGTAAGATGCATTTTAGTCTATTTAAAAATTTTCGTAAATATATAGTGTCGTAGCCTCCAATGCAGTCGCCTTATTTCCTTCTCGCGCAGACCAGTTTCTTTCTTAGCTTCAATTAACTGATAAATTAAACATTACTTCTAATTTTAGTCACAAAATGTTGCACCCTTCTGGACGCAGACATCAACTTTAAATGACTATACAGTATACTGATGTGTTAGTGTCATGACTATACAGCTCAAGCTAATTTTCTCTTTTCGTTTACTAATTATTCTTTTGCGCTTTAGTTTGCATGGCTTGGCCTTGAAGGTGTGCGAATCAAGCAAAGAACAAACTCTGCATGCCTGTGAAGCAAAACTATTGAATAACCAGCAGACGTTTGTATACTGATGTTTCACATTCTCTCAACAGTGCGTTTTAATAAATAACCGCATGGCGTTGCAGTGAATTGTATCCGGGTAATTTTAAACCGATTTTGTTTTCAAAACTTTTGCGACGTCCTTTACGTCAACATAGCAGTATTAGTATATGTACAACGCTCAAACTCCTTTTTAGACACCACGAAATGCCCAGCGAACTTTACACGTGCCGAATACAACGTCGGCCATCATAGTTAAAGGTGTCATTAAATACAATGGAGTACGTAGAATCCATGCATGTCTGAATCATTTTGGTCAATCATTCGACGGCGCAACATTCCGACGCAACTACATTATGGACAGAAATAATGATAGTGAACAACATGCGATTATAATCATGTTAATTGAACAAAAATAAATGCAATAAGTCCAAAGTAGCTTACAACTTACAAGAAAACAATTCGAGCACCAAGAGGCAATACTCAATAGATCTATCCATTGACGAACTTAATTGTCATTTCAGTCGAACCAAATAGCAATTAGAGTCTAGTCGGCTTTTGAACGAAACCAAAGTTGAGGGAAACTAAACACTGAATGACCTGTTTAATATCGTTATTATAGACTTATAGTAAACCAGCATTTTAGTTGTAACCTCCACAAGCATTTGAAGGAGGCTAGACGCGATGAATGGGGAGTAGAAAATGTTGTCTGAGCTATTTAATTGTTTTTAATTGAAAGGGCTCTACTAATATTCCATAGAAATCCTTCTCAGTGTGAGCCCCGAACTGAAGGAAAACTGACCCAACACTTTAAAAATTGCGGTGATCGGCCAATTGATCGGCTACGGTACACCATATATCAGTCTATTAATATTCAGCGGCCACTGAAACCTACATTTTACAGGCCACTATTTTGTCTAGTAATAAAGTTTCTACATTTTCAGATTGTAAATGATTTTTCAAATGTTTATAATTGTTATGAATGTTCTTCAAAACTAAGCTGCATGTTCTTTTGGTATGGTTACATTTGCTCCATGATTGATTTTCTTTCATTATTTATTAGATAACTACAAGGCCTAACATAAAGATTGCATGGCAGTCGGCTGATGGAAATATTATTCTCCCGGACGGTGTCACTAACTCATTAACAACACATTGGAAACTTATCTGCGTGCAAATAGCGGTCAATTTAGCCCTCGACCTCGATAGTTGGCTCCGATCGATTAATCTGAGCGGCACAGGTCACTTCTTGTTTTTCTAACTGTGTTACAAAACTCTGCCCAATCTAGGCCAAATGCACGCAAGGAAGTTTTCTTTTTGACTTAAGAGAACATGGTTAAATAGGAAAACATAAACCAGTGCCTTGTACGTGCTTATCATAACAATGACGCCTTGAAGCATCTCTCAAGAGAGTTCAAATGTGCGTGCTCGAAGCCTGAGTCGGCCTGGCCACTGACTATAAAGCGTTATCATTGAATATCGGATATCTGCCAAGACAGTTATATAGGCAAAGTCGTCGTAATGTTCAATTTAAACTGTAAACTGCCCCCTATTATTCTCACTGAGGGCAAATCGCTGATAACGCTTCGAATCAAACATACGGAAATGAGGAAACATCAGAAGATGTGAAATATCTGTTTTAGGCAAAAAACACGCAAACGTAATCCTGTGTTTCATTGTTATCTTTAAGTTTATTGTGTAATTCGTGTCAGACAAAATACATGCATGCGATCCGTCTGCACTCACTTTTGACTGAAATTGGACCAACCGCGCAGTGGACACGGATCATTGAATATTTTTTCTCTAAATCTAGCATTTCTAGGTCGAAACGACAAACATTGGAACTCGAGCGTAAAAGTGTAAGTCGGAAGTATATGTTTCCTTATAAACTCTTCTTGTGATGTCCGTTCACTAGCTTTTGCTGTCATCTTTATGCTTCCAGTGATCGGCATCCAGGATTTCCTGTATCGGTGAACGGCTCCAAACACTTGACGGAGTTACAGCATCGCATAGGGCGAGAGGCCATACAGATTAATTGAAAGTCGTGTATGATTACTCCGAACTCTGAACTTATGACTGTATACATGAAACCGCAGGGGTCTCTAAAGACGAACATATGCAGAAGCCGACGTTGACGGTGTCGCATTGTCAATCTGTTCAAGCGCTGACAAATCAAGCTGATCAGCGTTGCGAGCGGCCAGACCACTGGTAAGAAACCATTTGTTCATGCATTCAGTTCACATGAAGATTCGTGCGTGTTGATATTAATGCTCTGTAGGAGTTTAATTTGATTTATTCAACTATTGGAGTCGATTCTGACCTTCTTTATTAATTTATATTGCTTCCGTTTGAATGAAATCAGTAATCAGTAAATTTAACTTTGGTTTGCTCAGATCATTTTATGTCAGAAAACAGAAACGGATAGATACAGTACACGTCCAGTTTTTCACCTTTGATTTGTTAACGCATCCAAAACTATCTCCAGGCAATATTAGCAGTGTTTAGATCACTTAGCAGCAACTTCGCACCTGTAATACCAGTAAGCCAATTAGCGGCAGATGCCGATGTGCAAACACCGACTGCAATTATTAGAGATGTCAAATGCGGTCCATTAGCTATCTTAGTCTATAGCTGCTTGAATCTCGGAGAAGATCTGCTCCCATAAATTTGAATTTATGTAATCAACTCGCGTTGGCAAAGCCATGACTACTTCGCTCGAGGAGCGCACTTATCCCAGAAAAGCAATATCGGACGATTGTATGACACACGCCAAAAACAAGAGAGAGCTCACGGGTGACCTGCCGAGGTCGTTTAGCCGTTCGATACGATATTTGTCCAAGAAGCGTGTAGCTTTCAATCGAATTTAAATCTAAATTTCATCAAAAGTGAGAAATAATAGAAAAAGTTACTCTATTACTTTTATTTGTAAGACAGTAAAGCATATTTTGTATACCTGCTTCCAACGATTCATCTTTCTTACTTTTCATAGTATTTTTATGATTGTCCCAAAGCTGCAACTGAGCCAATCAAAGTTTTTTTTACACTGAATTAGTTTATGACTTCAAGTAAACGATGTCATTGGTACCAAAATGGACGGAAAGACAGCGGTATTGTCTCAAACTAAGAACTGAACAAGTAATTTCTTATTTCCGCAATTCATACCGCTAATCGACCTAATTCTATCGGCAAGAGCTCGAGACATATTAATGGGATATATTTTAAATCCACACGTCATTTACCCCCAGCCCACATTTCAAATATTTTAAAACATTTTAAAAGCTTAATTAGGAAAGTCCTATACAAGATGATGTGACAACGGAACTTCAAGAGCTCACCTTCCAACTTCACTGCGTACAGCTTACCATGTCAAACTTTATTTATCAAACATTGCACGTATGGAATTCTAAGGCAGTAAGGGATTGTGACTGAAACGTACTGGCACCCGATCAGAAATTTGATTAAATACATTATCTTTTATAAGATCGTTCCGTCCGAATGCTGAAAAGCCGCCACATTTTAGGACCTACTGATTAGTTTATCTGAGAGTGAGACGTACATCGAGGTAAGAACTTTCAGGTTTTAGACGGTAACGCCGCACTGAGCCTAGCCTTGAGGTAAGGCTCTTGTCTGGTATGTAAAATATAAAAGAACATTCAGTCTTAGATTTGGAAAATTTAAGAAAAATATTTTGCTCAGATTTATAAAAGTGATTTTCCCCCTGAAAAATTCATTAATTAGATTCTATGTAAAATACTTTAAAAAGATTCGTAACACTTTGTTTCTGAATGGGCTCGATAAAAAATGATGACACATGCATATTATGCGTTCTTATAGTTATAAAATGAAGATTCTTTTTGTATAACCAGCTTCTAAAATGTCTCTTATTGAGCCTCGGGATGTGTTTGACTATATCCACTATGAAAACATAACACCAGCTAGATATTCAAAAAAAGAGCCGCTTAGAAAATATGGACACCTGACTCATTTACAAAACAGTGTAATAAACTTCATGCAGTCGGTATATCAACAACTTTGTTCTCCTTACCACATGAAGAAGTTATTTGATAACGAGAATCAAAGAAAACTGATCAAAAACACCCATTGCACATTCTCACAACAAGTTTTGAAAAGAATGTCCATCCTTAACGGTTTAGTGAAACATCGGTTCGAATTATGGTCCCTACTCTTTTGAGACTGCGTGTGAATTCGAAATCAAATAGGAATCTTGTAGAAATATCAGTTTATGCTGAATCGCTTTTCCGGCTCAAACTAACGAGAGTAAATGTTCCCCCTAACTAGGGTCCTCAGTGCAACATAAAGTAATCTAAAAGGTGAATGTTTCCTTCCATCTATTTAAGAAGGAAAGAAGTCGGATAATGCTATTACATACATTTATTATATAAATCAGTGATAAGTTTTCATAAACCAAAAGTTGGTATGATATGTGTATTTTGCCGTGAGGGCGAAAACTGTCACCTGACATTTTGAGCGTTCGCCCTTCGTAAAACCAATTTGGGACAGCGCTAGAAATTAACTGATATCACCTTAAGCCTTAATCACCCTCACTGCAAAAACGAATGCTCTGTGAGATCCAAAAGCTATTTTTTAGAAACTGAAAAAAATACCATCTGAGTTCCAGTATTTCTTGTGTAGAAGTGAGTAATTTACAGGATAATGTGTCACTGTTAGAATTGATACATAAGGCTTCTGATGGTTTCCTTAGGTTTTTCAAAGATGTTGAGTATAGTTACAAAGCTATGGGTACTTGCTGTACTTTGTACCAACCTAATTTTTCATTGCAGTTTCAATTTTTTTTGCGTCATTAGATTTGTTATTTATAACATTCTCGATGGCTGTCCGACAAGCCCGCAAGGAAAGTGTTAAACTGATTAATGTGTTGTGTTCTTGCTAGAGTTTAAACTTCTATTTGTATGAATCGCAGTGAAGGAAGATTTTAAGAATGCACAAGTTCAGCAAAGTCCAGAATAACTATAAACTTTATGCCACTTGATACTATAAATGTTCATTCAAGAAAAATTACACGAATGATGAGATCGAATGCTCGTTCTACAGTTCAACACAATTCATCAGATTTACTTGAATTGGCATGTCAGTTATTGTTACCTTGTACTTCGACTAATTGTAGTCACGTGGTGTATAAGTGGTTTCTATGGTAACACTAGCCCAAGTATGATGTTCCCTCACCATGTATGAGTGACAGCTCACTGCCAGTTACCAAAAAGTAGATTCACAATCAATTTAATAGATTTAGTTAGGTACCAAAATAGAACTAGTTAAAATACAAAATTTTTAAATTTTTACGAAAAGATATATCATTTTTTCTATTAAATTTGTATCAACTGATCACTACAGCACTGAATTTCGAAAAATCCAGGGGGTAGAAATTACAATCGAGCAGACAATTACATGTTGACTGAAAAAAACACGAATCGGTAAATGATCATCAGTAGGAATACCTCAAATGTGTGAAGTCAAACAAGCAAAAAAACTGTGTCGGCGGCGATAAGTAATGGTTATAGGACTGCCTGGAGTCCAATTCGATCTGTAATCATTTCGACTGATGTCTGATGAGCCGAATCATATTTGTTTTCACGAGAAATGATTACAGACAGAATTGGACGACAGGCAGTCCTATTACCAATTTATTATAAAAATAACAATTTGCAAAAATAACTCATTTTCTTCCGAGAATGAATAATGGACAGTTCACTGTTTCTTAGTAACAGGCCACGTGAACAATTTGGCCAATCAATAATAAGCTGCTCAGTCAAGTGCAACAATTGTCCAATAACAAGGAGTCCAATAACAGCATGCTGTTATCGGACAATATTACTGCCTGATTTAGGGGAAAACTGAGTGTGGAATGAGCCAATCAGATTTGAGGAAATTGTTATTTTTATAATAAGATATTATATTATTGTAATAAACTGATTAACGAATTGTAACAAGATAAATGAGTCAACTGAGGACTGAAAAACAAATCTATTTGGTTAACCTTCTTTTATCCTTTATGCTATGGTAGAAAGTTGGAAGTCTGTGTTGTTGTGAAGGTGTTCAAAGTGTTGAGAATTTACTGAGCACACAACATCATTCGTGTCTCGATCCTGTACCTGTTATGAGGCGGTTGCGCCAAAACATTAACCAACCATTCGACTTCGAGTACATTAATAGCTATCTCGCAAACTTTGCTCATGATTCAAGTATCTGAACTGCATTTCTTTTGTCACAATTCCATTTCAAATGCAATTTATAGTACCAAGGTCATCAAGTATAGTATAGTGCCTTTTAAACCAAGTGTTATGTAACAACCTCATCCAGCATTACTAGTCATTGTAAACGAAACGTCATGTGGGCCAAGTGTTGACTTACATTCAACGGAAGTCACGTGAGAACCATAATCTGAAGCACGTGATCCTAGTGTTCAAGATTAGCTCAATATTCTGAGCTATGAATATTTTCTTTACAGGAAACCTGCAATGAAAAATACATTGCCGGCGAAATGAAAGACCTTGCTTCACTGATTTGTAGTGTGAATTAGGGCTGAAAACCGCCGCATAAACGAGAACGGAGTAAAAAACATTCCCTATTTACCAGTATTTTCCGGTGGATGTTGCCATTTTGAATTTTGACGTCACTGCGCTCGGGACGGGATTTCCCGCGTATTTTAATGTGGTCTTTGCAGCCAGGCCTGGGCGGGATGCACTCGTAATCACCAAAATGGTGAATGGGAAACGTTTTTCTTTCGCTAGCGTGTGACCCCTTTCAGTTTCAAGCCTGTCACGCAACAAAATTCGGGGTTGCAGGGTGAGCTTGTGTTTGTCATTTCCCTCCTTTGATTACTCATTTCGAGTCACATCAGTAAACGGTCGGCAAACTAACAAAATCGAAATGTCAGCAGCATTACAGATTAAATTTCTTATAGGAAACAAAGTGAAATCTACAACCACTGGCACAAGAACTTGCGGTGGAAAAACTTCGAAGATAAAGCAACAGTTTTGGTTTGTTTTGGTTGCCTCACTGGGACGCATGCGCACGTAACTGGTCACATACGACACGTCAGCTTGATATGTGCGTGAACAGACCAATCACATGTCTTCTATTCGTATTTGTTGCAGGACAAGTTGGCGTTTTGGTGGTAATACGCGCAAGAAAGCAAAGTTTTGTTGCAGAAAGTATAAAGGCGGTGTTACACGCTGCAATATTTTGTGCAACTTGTGTCGCAACGGCGTTGCGAGACAAGTTGCAGAGGCCATT
>JANSTR010085552.1:0-12432 GCA_025434805.1 Antipathozoanthus remengesaui | reverse complement strand
ATTTTTTGTTGAGCTAGGAAGGGGGGAGGCTTATTTGAGAGGGGGCTTTTACAAATTTGAGGCTCTAGAAGGGGGACTTATTAGAGTGTTTACAGTATTTAAGCTATGAAATACGAAGGTTTCCTTGTCTATACACACTGATATAAATAATAACTTACAACAGAAGAACTGTTTCTTACCATCCTTGATCTGCAATTCAGGCAGAATAAACTTGGAGTAGAAGTCTACTAGGTCAACCAGCTCACTTGCCTGTGTTGTGCCATGCTATGGAAAACATCAATAGGTCAGTTAATTAAATCATTATTTTACTCACGACAATATTTGACGCCCCTGGCTTGTTAAATATCTATAATATTTAAGATCCTAAAATGTGTTATAGTTGAAAATAAGGCTGCAACAGTCAAGTTCAAATATACAAAAGTTATAAAAAGTTATATAAAAGTTCTTGCCTTATAGTTGCTTTAACAATTTGTCTCATTTCAGTTGCCAATTTAACCATTATGCTGCTAGTAAATTCGAAGAAATACTTTGCCAATGTTTGCTAAAATATTTGTATAAATGGTAAATAATTTTATGTGTACTTGCATTCTATTGAAAATATTTGAATGCAATGAAATGTTTCAATATTGGTTGAGATACTCATCAAGAATACAAACCATTACCTCAGCATGAAACTAAAGGACTTTGCAAAACAAAACATGCTGAATATTCGGTGCTATGAAATAGCATGCGTGACAAAATGCAATGAAAATATCACAGCACACTCAGGCTGAAAGAACTTGCCTACATTAACTGTCATGAGTGACACTTAGCTCAGTATCTCTAGTGTGCACCGAGCTTTTGAGAGTATTTCTGGTTTCTAATCATACTAAAATCCTCCTAGAGAATACAATTTAGTTGTACAATGTCATTTTCAACTCCAAATTTCCGGTGACCAATAGCTTTAATAGTTTGGGAAATCTTTAGGAAAAAAAAGTTTTGAATCAGGGCTTCCTTTTAAAATTATCTGATAACAATTCAAGTGACAACTCAAGGTCCCTAAAGCAAATCAACATCACACTTCTTGACACAGACATGATTGTATAAGACATAAGCAATAAAATCTTCAAAGACTTGTGCAGAAATAGGAAGCATACCCAATTTAGTCTGACTCGCTGTTGGTCAAGGCCACTACAAGATAAAACAAAATCTGGATCAAAATTCTTTTAAAATTTCTATGACCAAAGTTTTAGAATTTTTTTAGAAACAAACTGCAAACTGAAATTTCACTGAGAATGCAATAAATTTTTTTCCAAAAGTAAAATGCATGCCTTTTAGAAGATCTAGACCCACCAGCTTTATACACGCCAGCACACTACTAAATTGGACATAAACTTCGGTTTTCCATTTAAGGCCCTGTTACACTGTGCAATTTTCACAGCAACTTGTCTCACAATGCTTTAAAATATAGCGTTGCCAGTTGCCAAGGTTGGGTGTTACACTACAAATCGATCTCAGCAACTTGTAATGTTTTTGGCCGGGTTAGGCTGGGGCTGGGGAGAACTTTGTAATGCCTTGATGAATAATTTCGTTTCTTTGCTGCTTAATCACTTTCTGTCACCAGAAACTTCTTTCTCTTTCTCGACTGTTTTTTTACTTCATCTTCATCACGTGAAAAATTTCCACTTTCTATTTCACTCTTGGATAAGCTTGTTCTCATACCCAGCTTCTCGGAAGAAAAAACAAGAAGTGTGCGCATGTGCCCTTGTTAAAACAGCCGTAAAATTGCGAGAAAAGTTTCTGGAGGGGTGATACACTGTGCAGTGGTGCTGTCAGTTGCTGCAATCCATTGCAAAAGTAGAGCTGAGTTCTGCTTCATGCAATGCTTTGTACAACAAAAAAGATTGCGAGACAACCCATGTTACACTGTGCAATACTTCACAGAGCAAAAATCCTGTATAGAGCTAAAATGGAAACAAACAATCTAAATTCTTTTGGGGGAAAAGTTTCTGAATTCAAAACTTTTTTCGTACATGTAGTACTTAAGTTAAAATCATAGTAAAATTACAGTTGGTGTCATATGTTAAATTTTACCAACTTAATAAAATGTAGATGTAGCAATGATACATAGTTGTGAAAAGTACCTTTGTAGTTTGTTTCTTGGAAGCTAGTGAGGTTACCAAGAAAATGGCAGCATCTTTGGACTTCCAGTTCTCCTTTTCATTAACATTATATTGCTAAAAACAAAAACAGTGCACATTAGGGAACAGAAAATGAAAAAGATGTGGGGTGTAAACATTGGTAAATTCAGCTGGTGACAGATCTTAAGACTGAAGTATGTGGCATTCATGCAAGAAGTAGGTTTATAAAGGCTCTGCTACACAAAGCAATTTGTGTGTAAAATTTATGATTTTCAAACTGAAGCGTCACCTAACAGGAATGCAATATTATAACAAGTATTAAAACATGACAAGGGAAAGAATACCAAAAAACTAGTGCAAATTATTTTGCACTAGTTATTTTAAAACTGGTATTATTTAGGGGCTTTATTAGAGAAGGGGGACCTTATTAGAAACTTGAAGCTCCAGACAGAGGGATTACAGTATAAAAAGGGTCAATACTAAACTGGTGGCAAGAGGCTTTATGATGAGAAATATCTCCCTAGCACTTGAAGTACTTCAAATAGAAAATTTTCAAGAAGGAAATTTAATGGTTTGGAGCTGTAGGGGGAATTTTAAGAACAATAAATACATTTAATGCCTTTTGAATAGAACAACACTTTTTTCGTTCCTAACTATAGAATTGTCAACAAATCAACCTGCAACCAATGTGCACACATTCACAGAATGAGTAAATGGAATATTTTGAACAGTTTTCAGAATTATTTGATTCTGGGTGTTTACAGTTTTTGAAGGGGACATTCATTCACTTTCGCAGCTGGCTGTTGCACACAACCAATTGATCATATGGCACCATCACAGAAGACCTAATGGGCAAAAAAGTCTCCCTTTTGACTACTATAAGTAAACAACATGCACTGATTGGATAACTCCGAACATGTGATAAACATCCGATTGGCAGGTTATTTATATCATTAACAATTTTTGTAATATAGGAACAAATGAATGTACATCACACCTCCAACATTGCCAGGACATAATGTGAGAAGATACCAATGACTTGTTGCTCATGGAACTTGCACAGACCTCTCACAAAGTCACATACTGCTCTTCTCCTAGTGTCGATGTCTGAAGACAAGAAAAAGTTTTTCTCTGGACAACCGGCGTAAATAATGTTTCTTTGGAACCAACAAATGTGAACAAGTTTACGCTTTTTTTATGTAATCTCTTACATTGTTAGTTTCCCCAATAAAGATGTTTCCTTCTTCTTTTCAGCTGCTAGGAAACATGTACTGCACTACATATACAGTTTGAATGAATTTGCTCTTGGATTAAACATGGTTTAAAAAGGTACTGGTTGGATGACAACTGAGAAAATTAATGATTACGTGATTTCATTGCATAAATAGTTATAAAATCATGTTAGTTAACTTACCTCCTTCTGCTGATACTAAACTTTACAACTGGTACATTTAGTTTATGCATAAAATTCACAACAATGCAAAGTTTCTTTGTATATTGGTCATACTATTTGGACTGTCTTAACACATCCTCTCTGCTGAAATGTTAGCAGAAAACACAGAATTTATGGTGATCATATTTTTCTGTTTTTCATAAGACCGGTACATACAAGTAGGTACATTGTATCGCCTTTCCCCACTGGTTGTACCTCTTTTCCCCTGCTGTAAATCAGACTGAACTTTAGCTTGGGATGACAAAAGTGCTACTGTTGTACCTCCTTTCCCAGTTGATGTACCTACCATACTAAACCTTAAGAAAAAACACTGATATTCATGAGTAAATATATCCATCTAAATGTTACGAAAACCTTACCTGATCCCTCAATATCTCTTCTGATGTACTCTTCAGGGTTATCCTCAAACAATTCTTCATCAGCATCTGCAATAGAACACCACAAATAACTTTATATTATGAAATAATTTAATAGCCTGTAATAAAATTTAAACCTGGAAACTCTGTACAACTTGTTTCACATTTTCTTTGGGTTATGGAAGTTTTTTATCACATTATCCAGTCATACTTGATCGATTGAATTTTATAACTATTAAATCATGTGATGGCAGGAGGTGGTCTCAGAGGTGAGAAATTTATCCTGATTCATCTCAAGGTCTAGACAGTTGATTCTAATGACATGAACAGTTTCAAAGATCCCCTATTGGTGCTAATTAAGGACTGTGTATCACCTCCACACAGATAGCAAGGTTTTCAGGCTAACATGAATGAAAATTAATGTGATCATCGCAGTTGGAAAGACAACTTATGTGGTTGTTTGAAAATCCTAAACAAAAATAGGGATGGAATGGGATTTGGACCTGTGACCCGCAGTGCTCTACTAGTAACTGAGCTAACAAAACCCACTGGCAGCTAGTCACATTACGAGTTTGTTTATACCTGTTTAGTTATGAGTTATTTATACCTGTTTAGTTTTACCTATTTAGATGGTGAATATATAAAAGAACCTACATGTACATCTTCCTAAAAAGAGTAGGGTAATTCTGATATCATGGTCTGTAGCTTGATGGCAGAACTTATGTACAGCAGTATGTCTAAGACCCTCACTAACTGAACACATACCACACAGTCATGCACTTTATTTATGTATGTATTCAAGTATCACTACAAAAACTGGGGTTTCTCTGGCACAAATCAAATTCTATGATAATTCCCCAACCTTGAAATTGTTCATAGACTTTTCACTGACAGTGGTACTCTGTACAAGAATGACATTAATTGAAATTTTTATGCAGCCAGAAACAGTTGGATAACTGTATTGAAATTTCCCCAAATTCTACAACTTTTCCAAGCCTGGAAACTGGAAAATAGACTTTAAAATTGCATGACTAGTTACAAGTCATGAACATGTGATCCCTGTTTATGTAAGAATGTTCAAAAGCTTCAGTTACAAAATTTGAAACAAAACATAACTATTGATTAATTTTGTATAATTAATTATTATGTTCTCTACAAACCTCTAAATTCCATGTTAGGCACAATCACTTGCTCGCAGGTAATCTGCAGCCCATCTTTGTCTTCAAACAGATACTTGTAATGAGGTCTCTCACACACTGAAGCCAGAAACTGGATGGCATTGCTTACCAGCTAGTAAAAAGTAAAACAAATTCATGAAAGTCTGAAATGCACTACTCATTTTGTAGCAGCATAAATCATATTACTTTGAGTTCAGTCTGGAAATAATTTGCACAAGAGTGTTTTGCAAAATGCATCGAAATCACGTGAGCCTAAACGATGAATGCAGTTTGAGAACTTTAAAAATACTCAAGTGCAATTTCCAACTGAACAAAAAATTATATAATTACTTCTTATTATCATATGGTCCTCAGTGATAAACTACCAATCATGAATATGTTTGCATTGCAGTCATGTGTTGATCCAATATTTTACAATATTGGACAGCATCATATTGGACAGCAAACTGTTGGACAGTTTGCACATGATCTAATTTTGGGGATATGACATGATGGTCTCTCAATCATTTGCTGTTCATATAATTTTACTGTCACTTTTGTATTGACAGTGTTTGTAATGACCTAGGTCGTTGGTCCAAATCATGGTCACCTTAGCATCAATTTATGAAACGATCGAAAGTCAAAGTAACTGAACCAAAGTTAGTGTTTGTAACTTTCTTAGGTATAATAAAGCACTTGCTGGATTCATCCTCGCCCAATATGGAAAGATATTTAAGTCATTAGGCTCGACCTATGGTTGAATTTGTTTCTACTGTTGTCATAGAAATGGCCATATTTTGATTTTCTATTGTTTCTCATCTAATGAAATTTGAGCTTGTAATTGGAATGAACAGAAATACACAATTTTGCACAGAATTACAAAGTAATTGCACAGCTTTTAACCAATAGGCATCCAGTAATTTTTCATGTACATGATTAATATAGGTAATCACATACATGTACAGAAATGGGTTTTAAAAAATATCAAAATTGCAAGAACAAACAGGAAAAATATGATTTGACTTTTTAAAAAACAAATGAGTGCAAATAAATCCCAAAATTCACAAGAAAAGTCAAATGATTACTAACTACTTATTAACCGAGAGTGAGGTCTTTACGGGAAATATCAAACTGAGGCCTTGCTGTATTGACACATGGAAAATGTACCACTGAACTGTGGCAGCAGAATATCGACTATGAACACCAACCACTGTATTTTATGTTCAAAATGCCACCAAAATAAGTGAAATCTGATTGGTTCTTGTAGATTCTTATTGCTTTTTTAGCTAATCACAATGTTTGAGAGATTTTCTTTTTTGTTCAAAGCATTTACTAAAAACATCGTGCAGCCAATCAGATTCAAGAAATTTTTAATGTAAATTACCATAATAAATGCAAAAAGAGTTTTACAAACTTCTAAGGAAAGCACTGCACAGCTGACAGAGCTGCACACATACAGTATATACTCCAAAATCTTTGCAACTGTTCTTTCAGAGGCATCGCACTGTGACAGCTGTATTATTCCAGAATCTTTAGTAAAAGAACACTGAAATGCTAAAGTTTGGGAAATTCAGTTCTTGTCTTGTCATTTTAAAAACAAAATGTCAATGTTTATGAATAAAACTGAAGGGATATCCTATTTGGAACTCGGCTCTAAAGACTTATAATTATTTATGCTGAGCATACAGCACAGTCCAATTTAAGATATTAAAAACTTTGATTATTACTGAGCTCACATCCCTGGTAACACGCGAAAGTATCACAAAAATTAATTGTGAGTACTAATTATTTGCAGCACATGCTGTAAAATTCAACTCCAACAAAGAACAAATGCTTGAGATGTCAGTTTTCTTCCCACCTTTGGAGCTCAGAAAATTGTTTTAGTTGATTTTATTATACATTTTACCTACCTGCCAACACAGTCACTATAATTATAGTTTTTCTTAAAAACCGCTATTTATTAAAAGTTAAACCTTATTTTTGTTGGGTGGTGAGGAGTATTGCAAAAAATAATGTTGTTCTCAATTTTTATAAATCAATCGCCACTATTTTCTGTTTAAAGTGACTATACAAAAAATGTTTTTCAAAAAAAAATTAATATAGCAGGTGCATTTAAAAAGAAAAAAATAGGTGGCACATAAAAATTATGTAAGAACCATTAATAACTTCAGTTTTGACAGTCAAACATGCAAGAATAACACTTATTTCAAATTGACTACTTGTTTGGTTCAAGTTTAGATTTATTTAGTAAATTTTATAAGATCTCTGACTGCCAATCAGGATGTCTCAGGTTCAATCCCCAGCCTAGTCATGGATTGAGCTTTGTGCAATATTCTTTCGCCTCACTAATCATGAACAGGGAAGTTAAGCCTAGTCTCTCTCCATGTTCTATCAAGGGACTTTAATAAATCACATACTACTCAAAAAAATAGGGGAAATCCCAGCATTGTGGTCTGTTAACTTGAGGGCACGATTCAAACTCAAACAGAATGAATTATTGTGAACTGCTTACAGTGGTGTGGGTAAGGACCCTCGCTTACTGTACTGAACCATACAGTATAATGTTATGAAACAAGTCTTGTGTTCCTCAATTTGGCTTTCCACTCTGGTTTGTACATACCTCTTATTAGCCAAGTGCAAGGTCTGTACGCTAAGTTATGGACAAAGTTTTTTCCTTCCTTTTATGTCCCAAGCGTGAGGGCCATAAAAATTGGGAAGGAAAAAATGAGTATTCATAACTTACCAAGCACATTGATGCTAATAAGATATTTATTATAATATGGCTTTGTTGAAAAAACGACAGCTGCTCCAGAGACCTGACCTGAAACTGACCAATAACAGTGCGCAAAATCAACCAGCCATATAATAAGAAGTTATACAGTGTGTGTATACTATTTTGCTCGATCAAGACTCTGTAAATATTCACCACTAGCCACCTTAACTTCGGAGGACAATTGTTACATGTAATTGTTAGCAGCAGGATACTTGCACTAATATACCGTATAGAGTGAGCCAGTAGAGCACAACATTCAAGAAGTATAAATTATTTACCAAATCGTGCTTGGGGTGGTTTCCAGTGGTCTGCAGCAAGTGCCTGATGGCCTGAACAAACTGGGGCAGACAAGTCTAATAATAATGATGATGATGATTATCAATCAATTGTTTATTTAAACTAATACTGCATAGGCATTAAAAAGACCATACATGAATGCCAGAGTTTGATGTGGGGACCCACTCCTTGCCGTTTTTCTCCTTTCCTCGCTTAACTCTTACAAAGTTTTCCACTTCTTCCGGCATTTCTTTTCTTCAGGCTGATTGTCATTTTTAAATGGGAAGCCATGGACAACTATACCATTTGGTACGTCATTCTTATTGTTACAGCCTGCAACAATGCAACGGTTTGGCATTTCGACAACTCGGGGGCAAAATAAAAGCGAAAACCAGCAAAAGAAAAGGAAACAATTACTGAAATCCATAAAGAACACACTCTATGGCTTTGGAAGATGCAATTAACTGTGACTTCCTGGGTAGGCATCATCGTTTTGGAAAGTAGAACTCAAGAGTATGCAGACATATCTTCTAAGAAGAGGAAAAACGCGAACTTTGAAGCCAAAAATATACAAAAAGGAAAATTCAAAATAAAAAAACCAACCTCGCCATTGTTTTCCTGAGACATCAAAATGTTGAAAGCTTGAAAATCATAATTTCCGATATATATACACTTTGACTACATTTTACATGTAATCATTGTTTGTACATGTAATTGATTACGTGGAAATGAAACATATGTTTCAACCATTTATAAGAGCAATTTCACAACATTGTACCTAGCTGAAGTGGTTACTCTTGTACATATGCACACCACTGAAACTTAAAATATCTCATTAATAACACATTTTGTAAGGAAAAAAATATGAAAATATTAATAAGTGGCCTTCAAAGAGATAGACCTGACTGTCAAATGATTACCAGTGGACGTTACTCCTTCGACCTACCTGGAATTCCTCATCATATTTCTGAGCATAGAGAGCAACGTTATCACATATCTGGGATTTCACCAGCTCCAGAGGTCCAGCCTCTTCATCATCCTAAGAATTATTAAAATCATTCATTGATTAATCATCTCTTTGCTATATACAGTAGTTAAAGAATTCAGGCCAAATATTTTCTTTGATAGACTGCATCATTACATTGGGTTTCAGGATGTTTTTCAGGGTTATGACTACAGAATCAAAGAGGTGGCTATAACTCTTTATTGTCGAAAGACCTGATGACTTGTCTAGTTTTTCCAAACGGTACATATCCCCCTGCCCCCCCAAGAAGCTTCACCAAGATATTTTGTTGGAAGTGTTTTATTGCCTTGATTGTCTAATGGCTATAATTTTAGGTTTTTAGTTAATCTTGTTATGAGAGTTCACATCAGAGGATAAATTTATCTGGCAACCAAAAAAATGCTAAGGCGAAAGCTCATGGAGCTCTGGTGAATTTTTCTCAAAGACATTGATAGCTCTGGCTTCATCTTCAGACTAGTACTGTAACTTAAATTATCTTGTGGATGAGTTACAACAAACCAGCACAATCTATAAAGATCAATATAAAAATAATACTAACTTTTTATAAATGAATTCATGTAAATACCATCATTATAAATCTTCCTTGTTTTCATATTATCAACTACTTATTAACAGAGAGTGAGGTCTTTACGGGAAATATCAACCTGAGGCCATGCTGTATTGACCAAGTGATAGCGAGATTAATGTGTAGAGGACAACGTTTGATATTTTCCATAAAGACCAAACGTTCGAGGTTAATAAGTATTTTATTATAATTTATGGCCTTTATTTGAAATGTGCAAGAGGACATTATTAATATTTTACTTTACACATCTGGGTATGTGTGCATGTAGGTCATTAACAATAAATCAGTGAATTACAGACCTTTCAAGACCCAATCAGAGCATGCGTACTATAGTGGCCATATAATAACATACAAATATAACAATAAATTATTTTGTTATCCAAGTTGTCATAGCAGTGCATTTATTTTGATCCTCTGGAGGCTTGAAAATGACTGTTTCTCACAATTAGGGTACCCTTTGTCATAATTTGTCACAGTACGTGCACTCTGCAATCAAAGCAAAACTAGCTTGTGGCACGTGATTTGAACAGTGGTGAGTCTTTTCCTGTCATCATATAATATATTTGTTTTATACTGGACATGATAAATAAAATTTCCCTTAGGACAACTGTAACCTGAACCGCACTTTTCCAATGGACAAGTGGAAAAAATAAAAGTCGATTGCCCTGGAGAAGGAATACTTATAAGACATACAGTAGAGATTTCACTGAGACATACAAACCTCTGCAGTTTCCAACAATTTATTGTCTGTTGTGAGAAGAATTAGGAAATTCTTCATCCAGGTTTCCAGATTGTCTTCAAAGTATTCTGGCAAGTCCTGTAAAAGACAAAGGATAATTATTCTCAAAATGTCATGGTTTCAGAGATGCTAAATTAAAATGTACATGCTAAATTATGTCTTAGTGATGCTTGGAAACAAATATTATTATTTAGATATAATTAATTTGTACATGTTAAATTATGTCTTACTCAGTGATGACTGGACACAAGTATTATTTAGAAAGAATCAAATTGAGAGTGATGTCTTTAGGGGAAATATCAAACTAAGGTCATGCTGTATTGACTTCATTATTATTGCTCTGTGCATCAAAGCAAAGTTTGATATTACCCATAAAGACCAACTGTTTATGGTTAATAAGTATTTGCCTTTATATGGCCTTTTTTCTAAAATGAAAATTCTCTGATTATACAAGGCATAGGTTATTATAAACAATCAAAATGTGTGTAATTTTTTTGCCATATTATCATAACAATATAATAACAAATACATAAATTCATTGCAATAATTTTATGTTCTGTCAGCAGATAAGTTGAAATTAAATTCTTTGTTATGAATCTTCTTTCACAGTTATTAAAATTTATATTTGGTTTTGCCCTCCTCTATCCCAGAATGCACCAGTTACACTAAGGGAATAAAACAGCATTGCGAGTGTTTATATACAATACAACACACAGACTGTCTATGACATAAGAGGCATGAGAAAAGTGTTGGGAGAAAATGAGGCAAAGGCAAGTTGTCTCTCTGCTTTTCGAGTTTACCTTTTAGAAAATAACCCTAAAGAAAAAAAGTGGATGTACACATTTTGTGAGTTATGTGACGTCATTCCATGATTTACATTCAGTTATATAAAACAGATTTGTAGCCAATCGGAATGCACTTATTTCAGGATTATTTTCTAATGTTGTTGTTAAACTTACAATCAAACCTTGTACAACCATAAAATCAAAACATGTATAAACATATTTATAATAATAATGATAATACATTTGTATAGTGCAAATCCACCATATAGAAAAAGATATGGCGGCTGTACATTTGACCACACTGCCTTGCAAACCTAACTCAGTGAATAGCTGAATGAGGAAAACTATTCTTTTGGAAACGATCCATGCACAAACAACATTATGTATACTGCTTTTGAAGTTTTTAGATCATTTCTGAACGTTTTTCTGAGCGTTTTTATGGTTTTTGTGTGCTAGGAGTTATGGGTAAATGTACCAGTCGCCATCTTTTTTGTTATGGTCAATTCCAAGGTAAATGTTCAAATGCCCATATTTACAAAAATTATACGAAATTATACTAGTAATAAGTTTAAAAATGGGCAAAAATACAAATTTCAAAAGCTGTCTAAGATATAATAATATATATATACATTCACCTCAAGTATAAAAATGTTTCTTAAATAAAAATGTCTTAAGCTAGGATTTAAAAGACTCGAGTGACTTAAGTGTTTCTTAAATATGATGGAAGACTGAACAATCCATAATGTAGGGTTGGCTTGAGTGAATGATCTGTCCCCAAGAATCTTAGTGGAACGGCCAGGTAGAACAGAAAGTAATGGTGCTTGGTTGGATTGTAGGGAGTAAGAGGATTGTTTTTTTGACAGATATAAGTTCCTTGATGAAGTTAGGTACTTGGTTATGAAGTGCTTTGAAGGTGATAAGGAGTACTTTGTAGTGAATACAGTATTTTACAGGAAGCCAGTGAAGATCATGCAGGGCTGGCGTCATAATTATGACAGAAACAATTTTTGTTGGTGATGAGTCAAGCGGCTGTATTCTAAAGTTTCTGTAGTTTGGACAGAAGAGAATCAGAAAGACCATACAGGAAGGAGACAGTTGCAGTAATCAAGCTTACTGGTGACAAGGGCATGGACAAGGATGGCAGTAGTGTCAGTCGACAGATATTTCCTTATACGTCTTATATT
>JANSTR010085551.1:8582-20587 GCA_025434805.1 Antipathozoanthus remengesaui | reverse complement strand
TCTCTCGTGCTCTCGTCACTTCCTGCGTGCTTTATTACTGTACGGAGCACGGGAAAAGCTGTTCTATTTGTTAAACAATACGTGGAGTATTATTTAAAAGACTACTTTATCTAGTTTATCTAACCATGGATTTCATTTTTTACGGACTTTTTTCAATCTATTCGACTTCGCTGGCTTCAGGAACATGATGCGATCGAACACGCCCGAGAAACGTTTACTTTAATTGCGTGACTCTTGGCCCTTTGGCTCTGGTGCTAACGGAGTGGACAAATGATTTGGTCAAATGATTTACAGGTCAGAGGAAATATTAACTCACTCAAATATCAATTACTTGGAAAATAATCATCATTTTAGCATTCTCATTTGACAGTGTCTTAGCTTTTTGTTTGTTTGGCTTTTGTTTAATGTCATCCGTTTTGAAATAAAAATTATATACCTTCATTAAGTTGAATTTGGGTGTCATTAATGGTGATGAGAGGCCTTTTGTAGCGGTTTTAGGATATATATTTGCTGTATTTCTCAAAAATCATACTTATATAGGCTAAATGATTCATTGTTGATGACTCACTTGCAAAATGAAAGCTTCATATCTAAGAAATCCTATGTTATTGCATCAGTGTGTGGCCCCTATTGCATTCTGGACTACCCAGAAGTGACATATCAACTTCCCCCTAAAACTCCAGAAAATTGTATAGGTCCAAATTTTTCTCAACTGATATTGATAACTGAAGTGCCAAGGTACTCTCTGGTATAGATTTCAAAAATATCTAAGATTATGAATTTTGAAAAATGGCAAATTTGGGTGTTGAGCTTTACCATAAATTTGACCCAAATCTAGCCCCAGACCTTTCTCTTCCAAATGACTTGACATCTAAGTTATATGCATAGTGTGAAAGGAGTATCATAGTGGATTTCTATGATCAAAGTCATTTGGCAGCAGAGTTTGCTATTGTGATTTTGTGATTGGTCCCCTGGAACAATTTCTCAGACAGAGACTCTTAAATATTATTTCCAAAATTTTTTTGTCAGTTGATTTTTAACCATTCAGTTTGCTCTTCTAAGCTAAAACATTTTTTTCTTAATTTCTAGAGACAAACATTTATCTGGCAGCAATGCCAGCTAGGTAAACTGTTCACTTCCACTTTGGGGTTTTGCTGAATTGCCGAGAAGAGAAAAAACTATGTCAACTGTCTCGTTCAAACTATTAATCTCAATTGAAGTTTGTCTGCATGACATTTTTCCTAATATTTCTAAAGTTAAAAGTTTTTATGGCTCTAACAAATGAACACAACAATGTGATTAATTGATTTTGCTTGTAAGAAACTAGGAGTTGACAGAAATATTTGTTTGGAATTGCTATTATACAACTATATTTTCAGGAAAAAGATTTGTTTTACCTGATGAAAATTCGCATTGTTATGAGTGATTGGCTGCATTTATATATACTGGATGAATTAAATGTCTAACTGTTATAAGCGACTTTAGAATATAACTACGGAATGTGCTTATTAGAACTGAGTCCGGCGCGGTTTTTCTCGAGAAATGTGCACGTGGAAGGAATCTTCAGGAAATGTTTCTATATGCAGATAACTTGGAAACAGCATTAATTGCACTATTGCAGCTGACACGCAAATCCAAATTTATTATCGCCGAAACAGTGCAAACCGATGACATGGTCGTCATCGCCCACAAGTGCCGCCCCGGAATCTCCTCGTTTACAAGGGTTTTGTAATTCGTACATAATTAAATTCTTCCAGTACGTGAAATAACCGCGTTGGCGGTGAGGCACTTCGAGTTCAATATCCGTGCTCAAAATCTTCTCTCGATGCATTCCTGATACGACCCCATACAGGTTGAAGTACTCTCCCACTCGTGGTTTGCGGATACCAACAGGATACTTTCCAGCAATCGGAAGTGCTCTTTGAAGGCCTAAAGCAGTATCAACATCAGCCCACAATACGTCGTACTGGTTTCTCTCAACATGGTCTAGCTCCTGTCCTGTCAGAACATGATCATATTTCTTGACGGGATAAAAGTTGGTAATAGGGCCCAATCGTTGCTCGTAGGAAAAGAAACTGTTTTTCCGGTTTTGTTTGTTTTCCCTGTAACGTTCACGAGGAAGATAGTGTAGCATTTTCCCAATGTGTTCGTCTTCGAAATCAATCAAGTGGGCGCTGGTTAAGAGTCTTATCTTGCTGTTAGAGTTTGGGAACGGCATTATTGCGCCAATCGTGCAGTGGCCCAAAACCCGATTTGGTTGTTCGATAACAGATACGGCATCTCCTCCTTCAATTTGATGGGCGCTTCCAGCTTCAGCAGACATAGTTTAACTCGATTTCGTATCTTGAAGACAGTATAATTCAAAATGACCTAGTAGCCTTAAGGTCGACTGCAATGACGAGAGATATATACTTAAAATATATATGAGACAAAACGCATTAACTCATTTCGAGAGTAATCCACAGGCTTGGTGCGGCATCTGCCGAGATCTGGTTTAACTCAATAGTCCTTTTACATAAATCATTTTGTTTTGTGGCCTTACAATAGCACAATTACCTACAAAGCAACTCCTACACATCACCCACTGAGAAGCGAACATACTCTGCTGAAAAGATCGTGAAAGTTAAAGATGGCATACGTGATACGAAGTTTGAGTACATATGTAAACTAATTTTAGTGCATTTTGATTTTACATGGACAAGGATGTTACATTTTTATACATGCAGATATAGAAACGCCAGCCATTTTGAAGATGGAATAAATTTATTATCGCAGGAAAATAAACCGCTCAGTTTCAGTCAAATCAACATGAGAATTTGAAAAAACAAAATAATTTGTGTTGACGATGGCCTAGCTTTAGTTTCTGTTTAGTTTTGCTGTAGTTCTTTTTTTTCAATTTCTGATCTACTAATCTAAACTCTCTTTCAGGTTGTAGATTATGTTTTTCGTTACAGTCGGCTTGTTCAAATTTTGTTCCGAGGAGCATTTATTCTTCAAAACCTCATTAAATTTTAAAAAAATTGGCCTTTTCAGTGACAGTATATTACCATAAACTGTAAAGCTCGTCAATGTTGTCTTACATATTCGATCATTTTACGCTTTCTTTATATAAAGAAAAGGCAGCGGATCCGATTGTGACTATTCAAATCCTCAGTCTGACAATTGGTCTGATGTAAAAGATAAAGCTTTTTTCAGTTTGTATTTTCTATGTTATGCCTTGAACCTCGAAAGGGGGTTAGATTGGGGATTAGATTAGACCCAGATTGTCCCAAAACAAAAAACAAACGCTTTTCTTTTATTGAATAGAAACCAACCAAAATACCACTGTGCATTCATCGCAAACAAGAAAAATATGCACCTGTAACTACACTAAATAATGAAGTACGAACGAAGGGAAACATCAGAACTAACTAGTACACGAACTGCATTAAGTGAAAAGCAAAACAACGCAAAATAAATACAATCTGGTTCAGCGTTTATGAATACTCTTACTGAGATGTCTAGAGTTGCAAAAAGAACCAAAAGCCCCACAACAACCAGAATGACCAGAAGTCAAAGCACAGTTCCAAGAAAGAAGGCTCTTAAAGCAGCCAGCTCACACTGCGCTTCGGGTTATGAGGGTATTGGCTCGGGTGAGGTAATCGTCGTCAAGAACATGCTGGCAGTTCCTGACAAAAAAATCACAACCAACGAAGAGATAATGTTGACAGATGACGAGAAAAAAACGCTTATTGCACAACAACGACACTTCCTTGGGAACAACATTGTTGGTATCGGGATTCAGCTGCAGAAAACAAACGGAAACAGAGAGAAAGAGGTACTTGTGTTTCTCGTCAAGAAAAAAAAAGACAACAAATTGTTGGATTCGGAAAAAATCCCAAAGAAGGTTTTTCTGAGTGGAACTAATAATTGCCGCGAGCTTGAGATCGATACATTTGTGCAAGAGACTGGAGAAATCAGACCTCACTGAGCTTTTTAAAGTTATTCAGTGACGCACGAAGAAATGCGCATGAATCTAAATTATACTACACTGTAAAAAGACAAATGTTTTCATACATGCTTTAGGATCGAACGCATTATCACGTTTATAGTCAGCCGCTTGTTCGTGTATGCAACTAGTTTCTTTAGTTACCATGGTTAACTTTTGACTTTGAGTTTTCACCAGAACAACACTGGTTACCATACTTTGGAAACTAGATTTAGCTTTATTTCTACTTTTTGTACATAGTGATAACACTGGAGAAAATGATAATATTAACATACTGTATTCTGGGGCATTCATTGTACTACTGTATAGCCCAGTCAGAGGCCTCATTTTATGGCCCGCCAAACGTAAAAAATTTCCGAAATATTCCGAAATGTATTACGGACGTTCGAAATGTGTTATGGAAATTCGAATTGTATTACGGAGTTCGAAATGTATTACGAAGTTCGAAATGTATTACGGAGTTCGAAATATATTACGGAGCCCGAAATGTATTACGGAGCTCGAAATAAATTATACTCGTAGTTCCGGGCACATAGCAACCGAGTAACCAATGAATTGTGTTCCTTTCATGTTTATCTGGTCACGTGTTCTCCGCGTGCTTAGCAACCAATGGGAACGCAACGTAATGGAACAAGGAAATGTTTGACAAAGGAAAAACAACAAAGCAAAGCAACAGTGATCAGAGGAAGAGATAACATTTTTATAGCAAACTTTATACACATATTGATCAGTTTTTTTATACATTTGTAAATAGTTTATATCTCCTGTTTTTAATAGTTTGAAGTTCTATATTCCTTGTACAATATTTACATCGACATCGTGGTTTTTCACGTTGCCTGGAGCCCAGCCGAGTAGCCGTGGAGGATCTTGCCATTTCACTATTTTCAGTGTCACTGACGAGAGGTTAGTATTCTTCTTCTTATGCGTGATTTACACATGTTGTCCATCATTCCACGTAAATCAGTCTTTAAAGATGCAGTGGTTTTAGAATTGTTAGTTGCATAGCGCATGCAATTCATATCAATCAGCTGGAGAGAAACATGCGCGCTGTCTTGACTCGGGCAAATCACTCTTAGATATGACTACCTTTTATCAAGATACAATCAAGAATTATAGATTGACATTTATAGTGTATTAAACGGTGAAATAACTTTTGACTTTGTACTTCATACAGCATGAACTTTCCATCCGATGTGTTGGTCGTTTTCGTTTTGCTGCTCTTCACAATTCCAAGGTCAGTACTCATCAATATTAAAGTCAGAATAATAGTTGATATTTTTTTAATGTTTAGGTTGACTTTTTTTAAAAGCAGTGATAAAAACAAATTACCAGCCAAATAAAAGACTGATTTGTCGTATGAAATTTTAGAGCTGAAAACCACCAAAACGAGAACTGATAAAAATGGAAGCCGCCATCTTCATGATCTTGAATTCTGACGTCACTGCGCTTGGGACAGTTCTGACGCTGTAGCCTGCCTGCAGACGTTAATTGTCCTTCGCCCTGGGAGCGCAGGAAAATTAACGTCTGCAGGCAGGCTACTGACGCTTGTGCTCTGAAGAATAGAGTATTTCGGCTTGAAACTGAAAGGTATCACAGCCTAGCAAAAGAAAAGCATTTCCCATTCCTACATTTCGATGAGTGTGAGTGCATCTCGCCCAGGCCAGGCTGTAGCTGTTAAGACCACATTTAAAAATAGTAGACGCGATAAGGGCCATTCCATTTTATATCCACACCCCCCCCTGTTGACGAAATTTTCTGAGGGTGTTGAAGTTCCTAAATTTCTGAGGGATTGACTCAAAAACATGCCTTTTTCCGAGGGGCTAATGCTGAAAATTGGCTTTTTTCTGATTGGTTAACATTGAAAACTCACTTTAACTTTTTCTTTGGGGCTAATGTTCAGTGAAAAATCACTTATTCTTAGGGGTTAACGTTAATTCGCTTTTTTCTTAGGGTAACATTGACTTGACCTCGTCAACGGGGGGTGTGTGGATATTAAATGGAATGGCCCTAAATCCAATCCCGAGCACAGTGGCGTCAAAATTCCATATTCAAGATTGTGGCATCTAAAATTGACAAAATTGCGAAACACTTTTAGTCTCGTTCATGCGATGGTTTGCCATCCCTGGAATTTAACAGTACAAATCATTGAAGAAATGTTATTTATTTTTCGCTGCAGGTTTCCTTGAAGTGTTCCGTTATAAACTCTATCTTGGCGCTGCAGAACATGAGGGGACATGGCTGGGCTCCCCTTGATAATTTCCTAAAAATTGACCACAAACTAATGAAACTTGGCACAAATATTGACTGTGACAAACTCTACTTAATTTTGGTACCAAAAAACAATTTCGTTTTCGAAGTCAATGATTTTTACATGTTTTTAAGATTTCCTAGAATGCATTGCTCTACTGTTACCATAATGTTGCATTATAAATATATGTTAGTAAACTCTGCTTGTATACTTCCTAAGAATAATATTCCTCGTTTAGGAAACTGCCTTTTACAGTACCAAAACCAGGAAAAATTAATATATTACTTTATTTCATGTGGCAAAATAACATAAAGTAGTGGCTCAATTTGATGTTACCATGGCAACAAGTGATAGTCTATAAAACAAAACTGGATGCCAAGAGATTCCCATAAACTTTTAGGAAAAGTCCAAAAATTTCGACTAAAGCATGCAAAAGATATGAAAGCAAAACAACATGGGGGCCGTTGCCCCCTCCCCCCGAATATGATAGGGTTAATGTTTCACTTAGTCCTGTTTGTAGTGGGATAACCTTGAATTTTGCTCCAGTTTTGACAATATCTAAATATTATGTCCCTCTTGCCACTCAGTAGATCTATGTTAAACACAAAGACGCACTATATTAATGGCATATACACCTCATTAAGTTGTCGATCAACTGCCTTGATAATAGAAGCTCTCTCGATCTCTGGTCAAGTCGATTTGAGCGAGACTGTCAAAGTCAAAGTCATCACATTTTATTATTTTCTAGCTGGAACTTGACACAGACCATGTTTTTCATTTCTGTATCCAATACAAATTGTTACTGAGTATTCACTGCCCCAAACAAACTGTATTCTTTGTATATAATACAAGTACTCTTTTGTCCATAATTAACATTCTTGTCCATGCACTAATTCACAAGTGACAAAAACATCGGTAACATAATCAACAGTTCAATTTTGGTCGAGAAATTTGTGGAAATAATTTGGATGAAGTTTTGGTCACAGCAACTCAGGCTGAATTCATCCCCCAGGATTTGCTTTCCTTTTCCAATTGGCTTTTGCTCTAGAATCAGCACCACTTTCTTCTTTGATTCATATATCCAAATGATTTAGTTGAATTCTAATGCATGAGCTAAGGGCGGTGGGGCTTATTTCCCTTTTATAGTATGTCTTCAAGATTTAAGTTTGGGCACTGCCTACCAGCCTGCAAGCAGGGATCTCTCATATCCTCACTGCCCCTCCCCTGAGTTTTCTACATCTCTCCCTTCTAGAAATAGCCACTTTACAATCACACCGACACCAATTAATTCTTATAACTAATTTATATGGTATTAAATTGAAGTGTCAGTATTGTTTTACTGTATCTTCTACAATTCCGATGAGGCTCAGAAATTTCAAATTAATTTTACATTGAGTTAAATAGGCCTATTTGTTTTTTGGTATGGCTTTAATGCTTCATTAATTATTCTATTTTTCAGAGTCTATTCTGATGATGAAGATATAAGACGATTTGTTTCTACCATTACAACATTACTGCATGAGGTAGAACAGGAAATCCCTAACGTTCAGCAAGACCAGAACAGATGCGAGTTTTATGCAAACAGAATTTTAGCGGCCATGAGGCACATGTTTTTCATTGTTCTGTTCTTGGAGCGTACTGGTGGCGGAAGCAGTCAACAGATTCCAAGATTAAAAGAGTTGCGAGATAATTTGCGAGGTATTTATCAGGAACTATATCGGTTACCCATAATGGGTAGCTATGCATTCCGGCCATCTGTTGTTCGAACTGGGCAGCGGGGCAGACCAAGATATCAAATATCACAAGAACAGTTACAATGTTTGCGGTCTGAGTACAACAGTTGGTCGCAAATTTCTATGGATTTGGGTGTCACCAGACAGACAGTGTATAATCGCCGCAGGGAAATGGGCTTTTCAATCCCTTTCGAAAGTTTTTCTGACATTTCCAATAATGAACTAGATGTCATTGTCAGTCAAGAACTGTCTGCCTTTCCAGGTACTGGGGAGACGAATGTTATTGGTGGAATAAGAAGACGAGGCCTGTACATTCAACGGTGGAGAGTCAGAGAGTCTATTTTGCGGGTTGACCCAATAAACAATGCAAATCGCTGGGGGGCCAGGATAGTACGGAGACCATACTCTGTGCCACACCCCAATTTCTTATGGCACATTGACACTAATATGAAGTTGCGGCACTGGAGAATGTGTATCCACGGATGTACTGATGGATACTCTCGGTGTATCATATATTTGCGTGTAAACAACAACAACAGGGCCCAGACGGTTTTACAATGCTTTCAGCAGGGCACTGAAACCTGGGGACATCCATCTAGAGTGCGTGCAGACAATGGTGGAGAAAATGTTGCCGTTGGCGAATATATGGTCTGGTACAGAGGGGCAAACCGTGGTAGTTTTTTGACAGGACCAAGTGTACGAAACACAAGAATAGAGAGACTTTGGCGGGATGTTGTTGAGTCTGTTGTGTCTTTTTTTTCGGCTCTGTTTTTGTTTTTGGAAGCACACAGGATCTTTGACCCTAATAATGAACTAGATATGACATCACTGCACTATGTTTTCCTTCCAAGAATTCAAAGGCAACTGGACAGATTCACTGAACGGTTTAATTTGCACCCAGTGTCTACAGAACGCAATAGGACTCCAAGACAACTGTGGGCTTCTGGTTGTCTTGTCAATTTTGCATCACCATATACTGGCATCAGGGATGTGTTTGAAAATGACAACACTACAGAAGCACAGGTCACAGAGTATGGAGACGATCCTGATGCCCCTTTGCCGGATCCTGAGGAAGAGCACAGTGGACCACATGTGACTATCCCTTCAATAAATATAGACATACCACAACAATTCCTGACTGCCTTGCATACCCATTTCGATCCACTACAAGAAGACAACAATCATGGAATAATGATATACGTCCAAGTAAGAGAATACCTATCGCGGGCTCTTTCCGATGTTGACAATACAGATGATCACTAACTTTATAAGATGTAAAGTGGCACAGTATCACAGGATGTTTTTTTATTAGTTATTAGCAAGTAGAGAAAGGGAATAATAGGTGGCATGGGAGTACATGTAACATTTTATTTTACTTGACTATGTTGCTATTTCATTTCTTGGAAAATGTTTAGTTGTTGAAGACCTTGTAATTTAACATTCGGCAAATGAGTCTGTTAGACAAATCTCAGCATGTTTATATTAGCATTTTATTTGAAAATACTAATAACTTACAAACTTTTTTAATGTAGATAGCAACATTAGATGAAATATACAACAAATAAAAATCAACCTTTAATGCTTTTGAGGCATTAGTAATATATTTTCAACAGCTCTACAATTATTATTGATTAGGAAAGTTTGTAGGATATTTTGTTAAAATATACAATTTGTATTTAGACAGGGTTGAAACATCTGCCCTAAGGTTGCAATAACAAATATATTAGTTTCTGATGAATGAACATTGAGATGCCTTCAGTCATTAAACCTTTCCCTACTAAACCCTGATTTCAAATAAACCAAGAATGTCCTAACTTTTAAACCAGTTGGGAAAACTCTATAAAGTGACCATTCATTTTGTTTGTCTCAAAGACTAGATTCTCTAAATGTTCATTGTTCCATGAAATTCAGAAGTTGATAAATTTCATAAAGTTTGATAAGCTTACTTACTTGCAAAGTCAGGAGGGAAAGGGTTAATGTCAGTGTTCATTCTGCTGCAGGAATCTTGTATTGCAGGAATCACTTTCAAGTTCTTAGACATGTATGAACACTTATAATAAAGTTATTTTAAAATTACAACTGACTAATGGCAGGACTGCTTTTGCAAGATCTAGACAGATCTGTCGTATTTCTGAATGTTCCAGTGAATCTACCCCTCTTCATCTAACTTTCCCTTTATTCCTAAAAAAACTTCTAACTCGGTGTATAATTATTGTTAGTGAGATCACACTGAATATTTCTATATTCCCTCATCATTGTTCATTTCTTTTCCTATTTTTATATTTGCTTCTTGCTCTTGCTTGTCTCGATCATACTCCTCTTCATTCACACTAATCATTGCCATCAGCACCCTGCATGCTGTTAAAGAAATAATTAAAGAAAGTGTTGTTACTAAACATTTAATTATCATGTGTCAAGCTAAAATAGAAAGTATATAACATGTATGCTCCGATCGTGTTCATGGTCATTCATTTCATTGGTCAGTTCTTGATGATAGTCACACAAATGAATCAATGGCAACTGATTGATGATTTTAAAACACGCAAAATTATCTGCTTCTTCTAAGTTGTTGAAAACTCAATACAAAACTACAGTTAATATAATTACAACTACTAAAGAGTATTTATGTATTTTGAAAAAATTTTGAACCTCAACAAACAGCTGGGAGGCAGAGTAGTGGAATGGCTAATTATTACAAGTTATTATTTATCTATAATACACAACTAACTCAAAACCAGTCGCTCCACAAAAAGTAATTTCTCTCTGATTTGTTCTATACTATTATCAGCCTAGGCTTAGCACTTCAGCCAGTAAATCATATTATTTTAAAAACACTATTCAGTTTCTAAACCAGTATGAATTCATCTAATTTACTACAACAAAATTGGTTATTACTTTTCGGCGATTCTTTGTCGCTTTCTTTGCCGCCTTTCTCTCGTAGTCCTGTTGTCTTTCCTTTTCTTTTTCTTTGCTGCACTTTCACCAGCACATGAACTCTGAAAAAAATTAAAAAACTAGAGGAAGCATGATTCCCTTTTCAGTAGGTAACATGCTCCCCCTCCCTATAACCTTCATTTTCAAAACTCCCTCAAAATAAAACATAACTTATTATTAGGAGCCATATTTAGTTGACAAAAATTCTTGTAAATTGTTTCCTCAATTATTTGTTTGGTTACTCCCCTCTTGGTTACTGACCGATCGTCATTTATTTGGGTAACCAGGTTGGTAAAAGAGCAAGAAATTGTGACCTATTTTCTATACCCCATTCATGCTTCGTCGAAAATTTTCAAACCCCGTACAATCTTTCACCAAAAGTTTTCAAACCCCAGTACAAAATTTCAGGCCCCATTAATATTATTGAACCTGATATTTTTGTGAAAGCTGCAGATGGACGGACTTTCGGGATACAGTGTCACTCACTGGCGCAAAGTTGATTGGTTTCTGGAAGCAATTGCTTTCGTAATATGGTCTTATGGAGTAATGTTTGTATTACTATGACACTGGTTTATATATATTAAAATACTTTTAAATAAAGTCAGGTTCGTGCTTTTTGATACCCCATCTCGAAGGCCTTTAAAACTTTCCGAGCCCTGTTCGTTCATGCGTTAAATATTTCAAACCCTGGTATCTTCCCCGTTGATCCACATAAATAACGATCCGTCCCTTACCATCCCCTGTAAAGGAAAATGAGCAAACCTAACAAGTTTTTATTTCTGTTCAATAATCAAACTCTATTTTTTATTCTGAAATGATATGTATATAAAATTATATATATTGTGATTGTTCATTGGAAAACAGAAGTTGATATCAATATGCATTTATCGGTCACAGAGGTCCTTGTTCATACGACAAAAAATAGATTAAGAGATCGAGCGTGGTCACAAAGGTCCTGGCTCACAAAGAGCCTGGTCACAGAGGTCCTTGCTCATGCGACAAAACATAGATTAAGAGATCGAGCATGGTCACAAAGGTCCTGGCTCACAAAGAGCCTGGTCACAGAGGTCCTTGCTCATGCGACAAAACATAGATTAAGAGA
>JANSTR010085440.1:0-12433 GCA_025434805.1 Antipathozoanthus remengesaui | reverse complement strand
ACTTTTCAACCATCAATCGATCGATCGACTGTGAATAAGGTCCTTTACAGTGCAATACCTTTATTTACAGAGGGTGAACACAGTATAGCCTAGCATTAGCGAAAAGCTAATGAAATGCTAATTCCTAGCATTAGCGAAAGCTAACTTAGGGTGATTTATTTAAGTATAGCCATTTACAGTTCAGAAGTTAATGACTACAAAGTAATATAAATGGACAAAAGTTATGTTTATAATATCACTTTTCATTTATAAAGGCCTTGCTATCAAATACGATCATATTGGAGAATAGGTTAGTCTTCTCTCAACTTTACTTTATCTAGTGTAACACAGGTCTGTAGTTCGAGTAAGTTTTTTCAAACTTGTGTGGGTCCTTTTCAATTTTCGTGCTTCAAATACGCGTTAATGGGAATACTGAGTTGAGAAAACCCACATTTCAGCGCAGCTACAGATTTCTCAGACATCTGACTGCGATTTATATGTCCTTCAAAGGAACTGGTGCAGTTACACGAGAACGACGAGCCTTCGCTATCGGCCTCAGGTGTTCAACCCCTTCTGCAGGTGCAGGAGAAGCCACGGCGTGCGGTGAGTTGGGTGCGTTACTCGTTAACATAACTAAGAGTGAGAACGTTATACACTTAGATCAGTTTTTCCGAGAGGCCTGATGTTTCCCGACACGAAGTCGACAGAGACTCGAGGGAAATCAAACCGGTTAACTTGTTTCAGCCATTAAGTGTGGATTGACCTTATTTCAATGGTGACAACAATTTCAAGCAAATGAGTTCCCTGGCGGGCCACCGTTCAACACTCGGGTTGTATTTGAATTTACTGAAGGCCACGTGACCAAGATTCGACCAGTAAAAACTCGCATGGAGTCCAGCTAACAGTGGGTATTTCGTTTTCTGGTGACAACCAGTCTGAAGTAATCTTTGGCCAAAATCACTGAAACAAACAGCACTGCATGGAAATGATGTGAAGCTACGGAGAATGATGGAGAGTGGATAGTAATAGAGGATGATGGAGAGTGGTGTAGAATGATGAGAATGACCGAGTACAGGGTGTTGTTCCATGTATTTTTAATTTTGGTGTTTTTCGCCCATACCACATTTGGAGCGACGTCCCGTTGATTATTTTCCGTAAAGGAAAACTACACGGATGCATGGCTGCTTTTGAAAGGAGAGTTAGAAGTCAGATAACAACTGCTGTTAATAATATTCATTTTTTTGACAGGGTGAAAGGATGGCAAGAGTTAAGTCCTCCACACCGCGTCCTCCTAAGATTGGCACCAAGGTCGGCCCAGGCATCCAGAGACGGCGCACGCGCTGCAGGCAGTGCGAGAGCTGTAAGCGGGAGGACTGTGGCGAGTGTAGAACGTGCAAAGACATGAAGAAATTCGGTGGAGCCGGCAGAATGAAACAGGCGTGCTTGGCGAGAGCCTGTGATAATGTATGTTTGTCTATTATGCTCTGTTACAAGTATTAGGTCCATCATCACTAATTAACAGTATTCCGGTAGTGTGCTTTTTTTTAAAAAAAATACTAGTTCATTTATCGTTTATTATTGGTTTTAACTCACTTGGAAAAAAGGTATTTTCAGCGCTTTGGAAACAAAGGTACGGTTTGCAAACTTTGACTCTCAGTTTCCGAGCAAAACGTGGAAGTTGCTTGTAACTTTCCTTTGTCGAAGTTCAAAGTTCAACTTGGTGAAGTGTTCTTACTGAAAAAGAGCGATGTACAGAAGCTGAGAAGAAAATAGCACCTGGCTGCTTGATGATCCGAAGAACTGAGAATCTTCCGTGCAGTTGCGTCTATCTTACTAGGCTAGTTATATCCCAACTGCGCGGCACAAGAAGTTAAAAACGAAATAATACCTATTGTTACAAACAACTCGAGTATGATTCTGCTATAGACGTTATAAGTGTGGTAAGTTTTTGGTAGGGTTGGCTTGATTTCGAGAATTTCGGATCAAAGTTATGAATTTAGTATTGGCTCGTAGAATTAATTATCAACTACAATGGTGCAGCGCCAAGGCTTTCTTGTTACCGCAATCAATGTACTTTGATAATAGTTTATAACTTTGATCGCGCGAATCGATAAATTTGCATTTTGTTTCATCATTTCCGTTAACCAAAAGCTGCACTGCTCTCAGTGAATCCGATTTATGTTTATATTAGTCATGTCGATTGCAATGGGAAAAATAGAAGAATTGTTAATGAGTAATAACGAATAAACCAATTTTGAAAAGCGGCTGCTTTGGTGAAATAACAATAAAACTACGCTTTAACTTTTACACTTTTCCGCTACATCAGGATAAAACTAATTCAGTTTCCGTGTGTTATGTTTGATCCACAGCCGACACTGCCCACGTGCGTGAGGTGCGCGGGCTGCGGGGGATTGAACACGGACGAGGAGATACTGATGGAGTGTAGCTTGTGTGGGGAGATCGTTCACCCGCACTGCCTCGATCACAAAGGACAGTACAAGATTGTCACTGACATCAACAACTGTTGGGAGTGTCCCAAGTGCTGCAAAGACCAAACGGTTGGTTCAGTTCATTGCTCTAGTTAATTTTATTAAATTATTTATTATTATTACTATCATTATTGCTTCATTGTGTCTGGCCTTATCCGAAGACGTCTCGTTGGCCATTTATTCACAGTTGTCGCTAGAAAATTTTGAGATTGACACCTCTGCCTTAGTTAACACTTTTAAAATTAATTTGCAAACATGGCTTTGCTTTAAATGATGCTGTACGAAAAACCGAGGGCGACATTTCTCGCCGCGCACAGACAAAGCAAATGGGTTTTGTTATGTGGCTCCTCGTTACGACGGAACAGGTATTTATCTCCAAATGCCCAACGTCTCTGCATTCGGAAATTCTGTTTTAGAAACAGTTGTCGGAGCCTAAGTAACATAAATTTCCTCTTCCTCAGAGTCATAATAAGCAGGTTTGGCATCCGGAATACCTTGGTCGCAAAACAACGAACTCCGTTGGGATACGATTTACTTTTTCTATTGCCATCAGCACATTTCACAAGATATCCTTGTTGCAATGGCAGTATACTTCAAGTCGAGGCCAGTTTGCAGAAATACAGCAAATGTATGAGAACTTGTAACTTGACCTCGACTTCAAGTTATTGTTTCAACTGGAGGCCAGTTTCCAGAAATACAGCAAATGTATGAGAATTCGTAACTTGACTCGACTTCAAATTATTGTTTCTGGAAAGACAAGTTTCCAGAAATACAACAACTTTATACAAATACAACAGAATTTCTTATTCTTGGAACTGGGAAACAACTACAAAAACGTTAAGATATCTGGCAGAGCCCACAGAGCTACAGAATCGGTGTCTCCGTATTCAGCTCAACAGCTAACGTCAGGAATATCCGGATCTGATTCGACGACTCCTGAGTTAGTATTCTTAAGCATAAAATTCCGCGTTTTTTATTTACTTAATATCCGTAGAATTCGGAAATTTCTACGTAGCCGTACTTGTAGTTGTACTCATAGTCGTACTCGTAGTCGTACTCTCAGTCGCACTCGTAGTCGTACTCACAATCGATCTCGTAGTCGTGCTCGTAGTCGTACGAGTTCGTAGTCGTACTTGTAGCCGTGCTTGTAGTCGTAAACTTAGTCGCACTCGAGTCGTAATCGTAGCCTAGTCATAGTCGTGCTCGTAGTTGTACTCGTAGTCGTAGCCGTAGCCGTAGCCGTAGCCGTGCTCGTAGTTGTACTCGCACTCATAGTCGTAATCTTAGTCGCACTCGAGTCGTGCTTGTAGCCTACTTGTAGTCGCAGTCGCACTCGTAGCCGTAGTCGTAATCGTAGTCACATTCGAGTCGTAGTCGTAGCCGTAGCCGTGCTTGTAGTCGTACTTATAGTTGTACCCGTAGTCGTGCTCATAGTCGTAGTCATACTCGTAGTTAAATCTAAAGATCTCTAATAAACGTACGTCTTGCAACAGGCTGATTATCACAAAGGCAGAGGCCACCACATAGCCCCTGCTCGGGTTATACGAAAACGAAAGGTAAGACGTCAGCGATGAACCTGCAGCTGTTTATTGTGTATTCTGTTTACCAATCACTAGCATCAACTGGCCCATCTTGGCATTTCCTTAAGAGAGGGAGTAACCATTAAGGTTTGGCCGCTCAGCACTGGAGAATAAACAGATATAGTGGTATATGGTTAAAAGTTACAGCACTGTAACTTTTAACCATAAACCACTATATTTGTCATTTCCTTGTTGTTCATATTTTTGATAATCTGTTTCTTTCCTTAGGAAACTGCAAGCGCAGAGGGAGACGGGACTCCCAAAAAGGTTTGCACTTGTTTGTACAGTCACACCAGAGCAGTTGTCGGCTAGGTAGTGATATTGGTAGAGGCATATTTATGGAGGCTTACAGAAAGACCGACTGTTTCACAGACAAGCAACAAGAAAACAGAAATAAAGAACGAGTGAACGAGTGACAGACAGACAGACAAGCAAACAGACTGTCAGACAAAATGTGTAGTACGATCAACAAGATTTGATATAAAACTGCTCTGACGAAGTGCTAATAATGCTCTCCCGATCCGATCTTGGACAAATAACGAACCATATCGGCCATCAAACTCACAGTCAACTTATTCGCCTTCGCAAAATAAATTTTTAAGAACTATAATAGTCTTCCAGACAGTCAGTCAGACTATTTTAATAATCTAACTGACCTGACAACCAAGGTCTTTTATATGTAGAAACGTATCAAACACACACGAACATGTACATAAATAGAAAAGATGACAGCCAGATAGACAGACAGACAGTCAGATAGACAGCCAGACAGCCAGACGAGAACAAATCTACATCTCGAGCAGATACTATTGAAAGGTCACGCTAAGGGAGAACACAAACATCTTTAAACCGTTTCCATTAGTTTTAGTCCTTTTCAGTTGGTTGAGAGTGAACTATTACTTTACATTTCTCTGTGGGAAGGTCACTGCAGCTAAACAGCGAAACATTTATATTTGAAATGCCTTTTCACAGGCTGACGATGGGATTGTTGCGTCGCCACTTAAAAGGGGGAACGTTAACTTAAGTATGTGACAAAACCAGTTGATTTTCGTGCGACTTTCTTGTCATTTGGATCACAGCAAAAGTAGCAAGTGGTGGTTGTGTTGAGGTTTATGGTAATCAGCTCAGTTTTACTTGCAGATGAGGTCCCGGACAAGACAACCAAGCGAATCCTCAGACGAAGAAAGTGACGAGATGGATGTTGATTCAGGAATAAGCGAAGAGGGTGAAGACTTGTCGTCCGAAGTTCCTAACAGCGTAGTTGAAAGCCAGCTGGCCCTGGCAGAGCCTTGCGCCCCACCGACCCCTCCGACCCCGCCTGGCCCACCTCCTGAGGTATTGCCCAAATATGTCATCAGGCCACACCCTATTAGCCCACCAAAAGAATTCCTGATTCTCGAGGATGAAAGTAAACACGTTTTAAACAAGAACGCTTGGCTGCGTGTCTTCGGCTTATTAACTAAATCCGAACTTTGTCTGTGCATGCGCGTGTGCCGTACTTGGAACCGCTGGGCGATGGATCGCCGTTTCTGGCTAAGAATTGACTTGTCTCAGCACAAGCTGTCGCAGTGTGCACTGATGGGGATTATTCGCCGTCAGCCTAGCGATTTGGATCTCAGCTGGACAAATGTCACCTTTAAACAATTGGTATGGCTACTGAACCGCTTGCCGCGAATTCGGTGTCTCAGCATTCAAGGCTCGACTCAGGCTACTGTAAGCGCTCTTGGTCAGGTTAACTGTCCGCGTATTAAAGTCCTGGACCTGAGATGGTCAATGGGAGTGATCGACTCTGTTTTGAAAGAGATCATCAGCCCTCCACCGGCGACTGAAGGCCGCGCAACTTCCGGTGAAACCAAGAGTCGTCTGAGTCTTCTTACTGAAATTCGATTGGCCGGATGTGACGTCACTGGGCAAACCGTACGCACATTGGTTCGTCATTGTGGTGATGTGGCTAGAGTGGATCTCAGTTACTGTCCTGGTATTGTGGATGAAGATGTGGATTGTCTGACAAGTTTTGACTCGCCGTTGCGAAAACGATTGACCGAGGTGGATTTGACCGGTTGTCCCAAACTCACTGACGCTATTCTGAACTCCCTGAAGCGCTGTGTTAGTTTGAAGCGATTGGATGTGAGAGGGTGTAAACAGATAAGTGCAGTAGCAGTAAAAGCATTTGCTGAATCAAGCCCAGAGCCGTTAAAAATTGTGGAAGACAAACTTCTTATTGTGAAAACCAGTTAAACGTTTTTGGGTCCAGACTCACTCATTAGAAGAGAGAGTGTTTTCCCCTTTGTAACAAAAATACAACTTTAGTCGTTACGCTATTGCGGAACCAAGCAAATTTGCCATTACAATGATCATCGCAGCTGTTTAAAACTTCCTTAATTCACGGCATTTGAGACTGGAAGCTTGTTAAGAGTGGATGGACGAGGGTGAGGCTTAATGATGCCGGGCTGTAATAACATAGATGAAATACATATCCCATGAATGTCTTCTGTTTTCCAGAAGCGATGGAGACACAACCCAGTACACTGACCACTAGTACACTCTGCACGTATTGGATTTTTGACCTTACAGAAAGTGCTGTCTTGTTCCCCTGTTCGAGAATATCAAATTTGCCAGGACAGAGCAGCTGTTGAGTTATTAATCGGTGTTAAATTCCAGCATCGCGCCATTGTTAACGTTTAGTTCCAGAGGTTCAATAGTTGTTGGACTTTCGTTGCTTGGTATTTTTGAATGACAGTTTACTAAACTTGAAGTTTGAGTAACTTGAATGCTTCCAAGACCTTCCGATTTCCCGGTGTTTTACTCTGGGCAACAACAGACAATTGAGTATGGTGTGCGCTCAGAACATTCACAACCATTTTGAACAGAAGTGTAAAGTTTTAACGCGTAGTTCTGTTGTATAGTCGTTGTAAATGTTGATTAGTTGCATTCCGCATTATAGCATTCAATTTAAGCCATTTTTTACAACAAAATTTTAAATCAGAAGTTTCAGGCAAAAGCTGTTTATATTGACCGAGCATTGTTATCGGGGTTAAGAAACCAAATCGCAACACAACGTTTTTAGTTAAAGAATTGAAAAAAAACAAGCGCATTTTTATCTTTTGTTGCGTCCAGCCACGCAGTTATTAAGAGTATAGCTTTCACCAGAAGCTCATAAGACTTATGAGCTTCTGCTTTCACAAAAACACTTGCGCGTACAAACACACACCGTGACATACGCATAGATATTTGCAATAAGTATATCAAAACGTACATATATGGACGTACACACTCGCACTTGTGCACGACAACAATACGCAAAGTACACAAACGATACATGAATGAACAAACACGTACACAAACATTCACTTCCAATGTAAAGCTGCGCATGCGTACATGGAATATGCAGGCAAGGTATTAGACGCACACGAATATAAACGCATGCACTGTCATAAATGCACATACGCACCTAAACGCACCTGCGAATACGCGCTTGAGTACCAGTTTAGGTTTTAATTAATGAAGATATTTTAAAGTGTAAGGGCTAAACTGTTGGGTTGATTTGCGATTAATGAACTTTGTATGTGGTTGAGTTAATAAAAGTAATTTTCAATACAAATACAATAAGTTGTTGAGTTGATAACTTGAACAAACCACTGCGAAGTTATTGTATTTTAGTCGCATAGTCGACATCCGCAGTCGAAAAATTTATTAAAATGTCCGGGTTGGGAAAGGGGTGCCCCGTTGATAAGAAGAGAATTTCAGAAGAGAAAAAATAAGGCGGGGTTTTCTTTAAGGATTGGTTATGTTAGGGGTTTTTTATTCGTCAGATTGTATGCTATCCGATCGAAGAGTGCCACTTGTTTGCTTTGGAAACGATTTGGTGATGATCAGTTTTGAATCTCGAGCTGATCGTGTATTTTGCCATCCCTTCAGAAAGGAGCAGCACTGCTGAATCGTTTTTGCTCGAGATTACGATAGTCAGTCGACAGTTCTTCACTCGGCTTCGTATCTGATTGGACCATTTAGGGATTAGAACTTAGTCTCGAAATTAAATAAGCGTTCCACCTCGAAAAAGTGCTTGAATCGCTGTGAAATCGCGTTTTAGGTTAGAACCGCAATGAAAACTTGTTTTGGGCCGAGACTGAATGTTCTCAAATACCTTGGGATTTTAGCTTCAAATGTTCTTCAAATGTTCTTAATGTAACAGGCCCGTAGCTGGGGTATCGGGTTATGCTGCCCCGAAAAATTTTCTAATGACTTTTCCTGCATTCCGAGTCCATTATTATACCATTTCTTGTTGAGCACTTATAGCATAAACTGTATAATTTTCTTTCTAAACATTCAGTATCGATCCACTTTATTAATGAGTTTTCCGGCTGCCACTGGCAAGTCATTGAAAAATCAAATTGGAACTGCTCCATCAGTCTCGGATGGAGAAGGGCAAACAAGCATTTTTTTTCTGATCAATGTCAGTAACTCTGACTAGCCTGCACGTGAACCGGACCGTAAACTATATTTGTAAACATCTGTTTTATTGACTGATTATTTTATCTATGTTTTGGGTCTGAGGGGTTTTCTTTCGAACCCTTCGAACCCCCTCTCCTACGGGCCTCATGTAATCATATGCATTTGGTGTATTAATTTTCTTTTTCTGATTGGTCACTGGCTGCTGTCCAGTCAATGTATCGGGTGTATCTATGAAGATACTATCTTCGATATTGATATACAAGTAGATAGAGTAAAAGAGAAAATAATGAGTGCTGCAGATCGTTCTTGTAAAATATCCATGTATTTTACTCTTGTTACAAACAAAACCGCACAATCTTCTATTTGCTAATTCTATAATTTTGTGCCGTATAATGCAACAAATAAAGGTCTCGGCCATTTCTATAAGCCTCGGGTGTGTTTTCCTGACGTTCTTATTAAAAAAGAGTGTACTGGTACCATCCTACAGTATGATAACCCTCCCTTCCCAGTAGCTCCAAAGGGCGTCAACTTTGGTTGCCTCAGCCAGTTAGCTTAGGTTTTGCCGCCCATTCTCGGAGCTCTTACCGAATCTTTCAAATGTACACGAGTTGTTTTTTTGTATGTATATTAGATGTATTGATGAAACTTGCCAGCTCTCATTAATTTGAAGAAAACTAAACGACTTAATCTCCTTCTATCCGAGCTAAATTTTAATTTCAAACCCCATCATGCAGACTCGCTGCCTTTCTCACTATGGCCTGTACATTGGACCTAGGCACGTTCTACGCACAAAAATGCGAAAAATATACTTGTAGGAAATAGTTTTTGAAAGACTATAGATTGCGTCGGCAGGTAGGTAAAACGCATAATAAAATCAACCAAAGCTTGACAGAACAATTTTCCGCGTCGTAAAGTTGAAAGAAAGCTGACGTTTCGAGCGTTAGACAGTGTTAGACGTTCGTTGGAGAATGAAAATATATTACACTTGTAGCCGTTGCATTTTTCTCTGTAATACATTGCAAGTGTAAGTGTTCGATTCTATAAGAAGCTCCATTAAAGATAATGTTTACATATATGCATCCTTTTCACTGAAATATTATTTACAATAAATTTTACAATTATCTTCAAAATAATTTAAGAAAGGCGAAAACAATACTTTGCCCTAAGTTTGTTTTGCAAGATTTACTAAGAGTAAGAAATGAAAAGCTGGTGAAAATGGGAAATAAAAGTCTTAACTGCAGTAAATATAACTGCTTGTTATGAAAACGTAGATTCCTGCGTTTCACAATTCCGCCTCAATTATTGAGAACGTGTTATGAGCCATCGTCTTTGACCTGGGCATAGGTCTAATAAATCCATTCTAGTCTTCTATACTGTCGCCATTGTGGGTTAGTCTTTACTGAGAAAGTGATGTTCTGCTTCTCGTACGACTGCACTCGGGTCTGTCAACTTCACCTGTGAATCACACAAGGAAAATGAGAATCAGAACGGAATTCATCAACTTGTTTGTTATAAACTACGAACCCCAAACCCTTTCAGCCTCACCCAGTTTATCAGTATGTGTTTTACCCTTATATCATCCACACTGAATGTATTGTTTGGTTATGAGAATTATCGTAAATGCTCGAATTAGCACGCCAATAAGCACCTCCAATAAGCGCCCCGCTTCGAATTACCGCCCATCCTAAGGCTTAAAATTTGGAATAAACACCCCCTGCAGATGAGTGCCCTCCCCCCGTACAAAAAACGAGGTTCAGTACTTGGTACGATATACCGTACCACATGCACACGAATACATTACTTTTAATAAATGTGACATTTGTAATAATACATAAATAATTTTCTGCAAATTCGTAAGGGATAGAAATATCAATATATGAGAACATAGGTGCTTCACTTTTATATTAAGTTCACAGTAAAACTTTGCTCTGACATTACAAAAAATTGACAAACAAAATAAGCACACCCCGGGTGCTAATTTGATCATACGCAGTACACTATTTAAGATGAAAAATATTATTGTTGGCAAGGAAGCTCTGGATAGCCTTGTTGCAGTACACAATACGGCCTATTAGGGGCTGAAAGGTTTGATTCATTCAAACGTATGAACCAGTTGATGAAAACCCATAAAATGACTTATTCATTTTGCTTGTCTTGAAGAGTAGAAATTATTGGTGTTATTCAAAGTTTTGAACCAGTTGATGAAAACCCATAAAATGACCACGCATTTGGCTTGTCTCGAAGAGTAGAAATGATTGGTGTGTTTCATTCAAACTTTTGATGAAAACTCATAGAATGACCATTCATTTTGCTTGCCTTGAAGAGTAGAAAAAGTGAAATTCTCAGTGTTGTTCTTCATAACTCTTGAACCAGTTAACCAAATCCTATAACATGACCATAATCGTCTTACTGGCGCTATTTCTTGTAATGTTTTACTGATACCTCTGGTATTGGATAAACTGTTGGATTGGGTGCACCTTCACGGCCAAAATCTTCCATGGTTCCACACTTTGGAATGTCCTCCACCCACACCCCCGTGTACATCTGGCCACGATCTAGATAGAAGAACTTCCCTTCGCCATGCTTCTTGCAGTCCTTCCATGATCCTTCATATCTATTTTCATTTGCTATAATATAATATAATAATTATACATGTAGTGGCTGCGTAGAGATATGAAATATCTCCTCTAGTTTTCTTAGTGTTGTTCCCCCAAACTTTTTACTTCTAATGTCAGAGTCCCCCAGACCCGGGACAGTTTGAGATTTGGTCATGCCAAATTTGGTATCTTTTTGGGCCCAAATTAAATTTATCAAGGGACAAATAAAAGTATTGAAATCAATAAAATATACATTTAATATATTGCTGTGAGTTGTCTTTTTTCGTGGACTTCTAACTTCTAAGTCATACCAGCAGATATAATCTAAGATTGAATGTGTTTACCTCTGCATACCCTGCACGCTGTGTTGTTGTCACTTCAAATACACCACGCTTATTTGAGCGATGTGGCATGCTTATTGGAAAGATTTGTATTTCATAAACAACTGAACCAAAACATAAATTTCAAGCTCACTGTTTCACATTTGTAGTATCACTACTATCACTAGCAAATGAAAGGTATTAAGAAGAGTCACCTCAAATTAATTCCCAGGGTCCTCTCTCAGACCTGCCTCACAGGTTGCTGACGAGTCTAACATGGCAGCTGAAATAGCTGAGTTGGAGATCTGTCATTATCCTGGAAATGCCAGGTCAAAAGTGTGGGAATACATGTAATGCTTATTGTATAATAATTGATGATCCATCATTTGGGGCAATCCGATTATTTCCGATGATCGATTGTGAAATCTCAACCGATTCCCACCACTAATCAGTAAAGCTCAGGATCTCTCCGATATAATGAAGTGAAGTTCTTACCCAATCTGAGCATGCCCTCTCCATTCCGCTTGTCATCATACCATTCACCCTCGTAGACTGAGCCATCAGTGTAGTACATCCTGCCCCACCCACTGCGCTTGTTTGCATACCACTCACCCTCATAGTACTCAGTTGCAGAATAAAAGTTGGTTCCATAACCCTGCAAGAAATAATTTAGAAATTTCAGTTTATTTTTATAGATTACAGTTTATTTTAAGTTCAATTTTAACTAAAACTTAGGATCAGATTGAAGGTCATTTAGTTTAACCCTATTCAGAGTGGGCTTTTTTTGTGTCCCTCAGTTTTTTTTTTGGGGGGGGGGTTCAAAGAACCCCCACCTGTAACTTTTTTGCTATTAAAGCTTTTGTGGAGATATTTTTACACAACATAGGTCATGACAAGTTTGTTTTATTTTCATATTGTAATTAGTGCTATGACGTCATATGACGTCACTAGTGACGTCACAACTCATTAAAAAATTCCTCTCTTAACAAAGGTGATCTCCATAAGTATAAAATGAA
>JANSTR010085218.1:0-12435 GCA_025434805.1 Antipathozoanthus remengesaui | reverse complement strand
CTTAACAGAACCTATTGGTTGTCATGGTAATTAATCCTGGATTAGGGCTAATCATCTTTTGAACAACTGGGCCCAGGTCTTAACTGCAGCGTATATTTTGCACCAAACTGGCCATAATTGAGGTTAACGCGCGGGAGGAAAAGATTTTTGTTTGTTTTGAAATTGTTTCATAGTCATGAATTGTGCTAATGTCACGGAAATAGTCTTCAGGTAATTGGTTAGTGTTATGCTTATAGTTATAGGCTAATTCTGATAACTGAAGTTTCACTATTTCAAAAATGTTTAATATATCGAGCGTTTGAAATAAGGGTCTGCTTGGAGTCCTGCGGTCTAAAAATGTCATTGCGCGTAGTGCTCTTTTTTGTAGGAGATGGAGAGGAAAGAGTTTCGATTTATAGTTGCTGACTTGTTTAAAAAAACCAAAAGTTAATCTTGATTGACATTAATGAATTCCGAATTCTTAATTCATTTCACAATTTAACATTGAATGATGTTATTTGTACTGTTCTTAGACAGCACGCAGCGATATGCCAAGTATTGGAAGTGGGCCGCGATGTTCACTCATGAGGCACAATATCTACTGAAGATTCTACATCGAGTATGAATTATAAATGCTTGAAACCGTTAGCGTTTTAAATTTGATATATCAAATTTAGCTGCTAAAGTAGCTAGCTTTAGGAAAGCAAGCTTCAATTAACGGATTAACAATTCTGTAAAACAATAATAGTATATACAATATTGAATATTGTGGACCGTTTCTCAAAATTGTTAACCCGTCAGAATTGTTTTTTTCTTGTACGTGAATTCATAACTACATAAGCCCACTTTTCCACCGCGCGCTTCTAAAAAGACTGTTTCAATGCGACAAAAACATGATATTTCAGTATATTCTCTTGAGTTCTTCAAATATTCGAACCAGCTCCTTGTCGCCCCTGAATGGTCGGTTTTAATAGGTTGAGGGCGTATGGCAGTTTTGAAAAGCTTAGCACTTCAAAAATTATAATGTTAAGCAGAAAATGATATTATGCTCATTTCTAAACTCAACGAAGGACTCGCGAACAATACTAACTGAAGGATTTCGCTTCTAAAGCCGTGATCATTTGCTAAACCTTGATGCATGTCTTGTTGGCTGACAATGCAATAGACATCAAAAGAAATTTAGTCTGTCATTTATAATAAAATCCTATATAGTAATATTCCAATCATTCAGATTTGAGAGCCGAAATGTTCGAAACAATTTCTTATTGTCGGATGAGTTATAAGTGAAATCTGTGCAACGGAGACAATATTAAGAAAACAGTTGAGTGCGATTGATTCAGTTTGTGAAGATTCAGTCTGTACGAACGAAAAAGGAATGGATGGAATATGGTTGTCGGAATGTTGCAAAATTCAGCAATGCATTGTTCATTCAACTTTCATATTCCACCATTCTACGTCTTCAACTGTTTGTTCAAGACGAAGACCGCAAATCAAAATTCAACATCCACATTCAAGGACCAGGCACGTGGCCAGGATTTTTTGTGGAGAGTGCGTTATCAGCCTCTAGCGGACGTCGTGTCATACAGTGCTCAAGGCTGTCTTCTCATTAACTGCATTTCAGACCTTTTTTGGACGGCGGGAGGGTGCACAGACACCTTGTACATCCCCCTGCTTATGCGCCTGAAAAACTGGCCACTTTTAGCGATTCATGATCAGTTTCTTGAAAATATACTTTCATGCAAGAGTGTATGGTCGCAACTTCAACAACTTTCGTTTGCTTCAAAGTATATTTATCGTTAATGTCGCCAGTCCTTGAATGTGGATGCATTTAGTTGAAGTTGAATTTCAATTTGCGGTCTTTGTCTCGAACAAACACACGGTGTTGAAGTTAAATGAAAATATACCTTTAGGTATCAGTTTCAATTTCAGTTTATTATTTGCCTGTGTTTTATGCACATACATGTTTTCAATGAAGAATTAAGTAAAGAAGAAAAAACCACAAGGCGAGGAAGTTCATAAAGAAACCAATATGTATGTAAATACACGTTGAAGAACAAGTTAATTAATAGATTGTAAATGGAAATTGAAATCGAAGTCGAGTAAGTTGAATGGTTGAATATAAAAATCCAAGGTTGAAGTTTAATGAACAATGCAGTAGGAATTTATTGGGATATTCTTACAGCACTGTAATTTATCCATTAAACTACATTATCTGTTAATGAGCAATGCATTGTTGAATTTTGCAACATTCCGCCAACCATGAATGGAACAATTTGAGTTTGATTCGCAAATGAGCTATCACGAGACTTGCTAATGACCAATGTGCTATAATGGTTGTGTAACCACGTACCAGAACTGTGTTCATAGTCACTGATGGTGTAACCCGCGATCAGCTTTCGTAGAAACGACGCGCGCGAAGTAAAAATATCAAGAGAGACAGTCAGGCAGAAAACGTTTCTTTTTCTCTCTTTTCAGTTATTCACGCGCCCGCGACGGCCTGATCGCCTGATCGTGTAACCTATGGTACACCACAGTGAAAACGAATCATATAAAACACCCAACCTCTGATCGAGTCGTATAAATATGGTACTTCGCTTACCCAGAATTGTACTGAAGGAAGTGCTCTGACAGTATCCAGTGTGTGAAATACAGAAGAATGATATTTCCGGGTGCACTCAATTAAGAAGCAATGCGAACAGGCAAGCATTTGATTGATGTAATATAGGTATAAATAAAGCGACTGCGTCATCAACAAGCAGTTGGCTCTCTCTCAATCACTCTCATGAAACTGTAATATGGTGAGCCTCCCGCGCTAATTCGAACCGTAAGTAATGCAAGCCTCTCGCTAATTCGAACCGTAAGTAATGCAAGCCTCTCGCTAATTCGAACCGTAAGTAATGCAAGCCTCCCGCTAATTCGAACCCTCAATAATGCGACCTTTACGGCACTATTTGACCCCTCAATATTGTTAGGCTCCCGTTAATTCGAAATAAGTTCGTTGTCCATTCAAGTGCAATTTCTCACTGACTCGAATTCCTTACAACCAAGTTTTTGTTCCGTGGCTGTCCCTTAATGTTATTATTAATAATAACAATATATAATATAATTATTGTTAGTATTAATAATAACGCAACCATTTGTATCCAAACCGTCCCTAGCTTTCTTTTGTATCGAACGTTTTCCGTTCGTATGATAATTTTCATATAATTTCCGACCACCATGCTGACAATAAATAGGTTGTTATTTTCTGGCTGGAGATTGCCTGGAAAAAAAACTATTTTTCTTTGATGCACATCAACATGTTCTACTGGTTGAAGGGCCTAAATCGCCACTGGTCAGACTTATCCTAACGCCTAAATCGCCACTGGTCAAACTTATCCTAATGCCTAAATCGCCACTGGTCAGACTTATCCTAATGCCTAAATCGCCATGGTCAGACTTATCCCAATGCCTAAATCGCCATGGTCAGACTTATCCTAATGCCTAAATCGCCACTGATCAGACTTATCCTAATGCCTAAATCGCTACAGGTCAGACTTATCCCAATGCCTAAATCGCCATGGTCAGACTTATCCTAAAGCCTAAATCGCCATGGTCAGACTTATCCTAAAGCCTAAATCGCCACTGATCAGACTTATCCTAATGCCTAAATCGCCATGGTCAGACATATCCTAATGCCTAAATCGCCATGGTCAGACTTATCCTAATGCCTAAATCGCCATGGTCAGACTTATCCTAAAGCCTAAATCGCCACTGGTCAGACATATCCTAATGCCTAAATTGCCACTGATCAGACTTATCCTAATGCCTAAATCGCCATGGTCAGACTTATCCTAATGCCTAAATCGCCACTGGTCAAACTTATGCTAATGCCTAAATCGCCACTGGTCAGACTTATCCTAATGCCTAAATCGCCACTGATCAGACTTATCCTAATCCCTAAATCGCCACTGGTCAGACTTATCCTAATCCCTAAATCGCCACTGGTCAGACTTATCCTAGCTAATGCCTAAATCGCGACAGGTCAGATTTACCCTAATGCCTTAATCGCCACTGGCCAGACCTATATGTTAAGGTCTAAGGGGCCACTCTCGGACCCTTTCCGAGGGCCTAAAGCGGCACTGGCCAGACGTGTTTGAGGGCCTAAAACGCCACTTGCCAGACCTATCCAAAGGCATAATGTGCCACTGGCTAGACCTGTCTGCGGGTCTAAACCGCTACTGACCAAAGCTTTTCCAGTGGCCAACGCCACTGGCTAGACCAGTATACATGTGGACCTAAAGCACCACTGTGCGGACTATACTTCCCTCGAGGGCGTAAAGCGCCACTGGCCAGACCTATCCGGGGTGAGGGCCTAAATTAGTGTCAATAAAATCAGTGTCCTTTAGCAAAACCACTGATGCCGACGCATTGAAAAGAAATTTATACACGATATTCATTTATCATCAAGTTGAGCCACGTTCTGTAAACACTGCAATGTAAAATCAGTGTCCTTTCACCAGCCACTGATGCTGGGGCATCGAAGAGAAACTTATACATGTTGTAATAGACCACTCCACCTGCGGTGAAATCAATGATAGCTAAATTGGCGGTGTTATTTTCGAAGGCCTTCTCAAATTAACAAACTTAGCTGTTCGTTTCTTTTCCTTTTTGATTTATCTGAAAGGGTCGTTCTTGTGATATTAACGAATTCTTAAGAATTGATATTAATTTATTTCCGTGCGTTATCCACAAAGACAAACTCTTTACATGGGCAAGAAATGCAGAGACGAAATCACCCGATTTACTACAACCAGACAATTGTGTGTCCTTTTGCAAAAACAATGTCAATGCATTTACGAAGAACACCTGCTTACAATACGTTTCTATAGCTAAGAACAAGATCGTATAACGCCAACGGGGAACAAATTCGCGAGGTAAGGCAAGGGGGGGCAAGTTTGCGTGGCAAATCGGATTGGTTAGGGCAAGGGGTAGGATAAGCGTTTGTGGAACTATTTCGTAAATGAAACTTTAACTCTAAATAATTTCAATATACTAGACTTAACTATCAAAAACACAACCTATAAAATGGACCTTTGAAAACGCTAGCGCAAAAACGTCTGTTCAGGCCGCGGCACTGAACAGACGTCTGAACGCCAATCAAAACAGCGCAGGCCAGTTGTGCGTTTACAACTATATTAGTGAGTTTACAACGTATTCTTCAACACAATATTATGGACAAACAATATGGTGTGCTTAAAACTTGTAAAATTACCTTTCTCGCTCTTTGAGTCAACTGAAATACTGATCCTAGTATTTTATAAACTGCCAGAGATGGAAAGAGCAGTTCACAGATTGTATACATGCCGAAAATTCTTGGGCAAAAACACAACACAAATTTTCCAAAGAGAATGTATGAGAGTTTGCATGGGTCGAGCCCGGCTTATCACACGCTACATTTTCATTAATTTTCTGTTAACTTCTCAGTTTCTAAAAGCATTACCAGTACTACAGTTTTCAGTGTTAACCGGCCAAAGGTTTGGTACTTACTAACTTTGATCTGCTCTTTTCTTTTCCTTACTGCTAAAATTAGGTTTTCAAGAGGATTTTTCAGTGAAATCACTTTTACAACGTTGAAACTGTTGTATGTTTATTGTATATACACAAATAAATAATTGTATACGTACCAGAACAACTTTGAAAATCACTTAAGGCTGGTTCACACTAGCGACGCAAACGCAAGCACATCATCCATGAGATTATTCTTTAATTCTGTTGATAAGAACTGTGACTGATGTGGTGTTCATAAAAGAATATTTTCATGGATGATGTGCTTGCGCTTGCGTTTGCGTCATTGCGTCGCTAGTGTGAACACGGCTTTACGGTAGACGGATTCAGTCCTATTTTCGTTTCTGGATCGGTCAACTTTATATATTTAAAGCGTATGTTAGTTCTTTTGCCGGGTTAGTCTTGTAGGGTGCCAACTATTTTGTTACGACTTATCTTTTTGGTTATACTATCGGACAGAGTGATAGGCCAACACCACCACAGAAATGGAACATTTGTACAACACGTTTGAAGTAAATATTTATGAATTACCGGCTTACACGCAGCAACAAAATTCTCGCCTGGATAATCACATGTTCGGATTTGAGCATTAACCGCAGGCAATGAGACCAGAACCACAGCAGACAAGAAAACAGCAACAGCGACGAGAACAGGCTTCATGGTAGGTGAACAGCAAGTGAAGTCAATCTAACTGAGTGACGGAGTATTATGGCTCCTTATAAAACGTCCCAAGAATGTAATTGTTATTAATCGGAATAGCATCATTGAGGCATATTTGTGCGACCTAATGGGGTTGTTGAAGGGAGTTATCGTATGGTTAATGTTTGAACCAATCAGACTTACCTATCATTGTACGCATTATTTTTATTTAATTAGCACACATTGCACCTGTGCGGTTACGCTTGAATGCTAAAAAAATTAATTGACGGAAAACGCATGTAGCTGTACATATTGTTTCTAGACTGGCAGATTAGGCATCAATTATATCGCTTGCTTTCTTGTGAACTCGAATATTTACTTTCCAGAAAAACGAGTAAGTGTTGTTTCCACTTTCTTTCACCATTTGTGTATTCAACGCCTCCGTCGATTAATACGTATTTATTTGAACTGATTAGTTTTAAAACTAAGACAAATTCAGAAGGTATGTTCAATCTTGGTTTTAGCTTGAACGAAGCATGACGGTGCACCTAGGTTTGTCTTGCATGTGAATTTAATATTTTTAAAGTTGCTCCTTTGTGTTTGAAAGCTCTTAGTGCTCCATGCATCGTTAAGCCAAAGTAAAAAAGAGAGCAAGAGCAAAGAACCAGTCTCACTTGTAACTATGGTTGATATTTTTCTCACTATTGATGCGAAAATATTGATGGACTTTAATCCTAAGAAATCGAACAACCATGGGTACTGTTTTCACGAACTATACATATATAAACGATTTGTCTCCCCCGATCCCTACCCCTTCATTTTCAAAGTCGAGTTGCCCTTTTTATAAGTGCTGAAAAGAAAAACAGCAGTTTGCTAAAAAGTGTTTATTTTATTCCTATATGAAAATCGTTTCCTTCTTAAAACTAGGTCTAACGCTGATATTCCTTTTTACATTTTCTCGAACATATCTGTATATTAAGCCGGATAGCATCTGTTCTTTTTGCTGTAATTTGCTTTCTGCTTTTCTGCTTCAAGTATAATTAGTGAATAATAAGGATGTCAGAAAATGTTAGTTTGACCAGGACATAGTTTATAGAATGTAAAAAGTTAAAAACATATATCGATATCAAGTGTGTTATTTGAAAATATGAAGTAAAGGTGATCATTCGTTTCGGAGTTACGGTTGAGATATAGTAAAAGTTGGACTAGCATATTACTAGGAAGTAAGAACAAGAACAACAGGAGAAACGAAGAAGAAGAAGAAGAAGAAGAAGAGGAACTGGAGAAGACTGAAAAGAACTTGTATTGCAATCAGTCGATGTGACTGGTATTTATGAGGCAGTAACAGTTTGAAAAACAAAACCAAAGAAAAAGAAAAAATATATTTACACATACAATGAGTGGGTAAGAATTGTAAAGCATTCTACAACAATGAGCAGATTTTGTTGCATCGTTTTTGTTTTTGTCATGCCAGGCCATTTTCATAGTTTTCAAAACCGCTTCATTTTCTTCTTAAAGTCAGAAGTAAACAGCAAAATAGATGTTTGCTAAGGTAGATCGACTCAAAGGCGTTTTAGTTTCAGTCTTCCTACCGATACTTCGCAGGCGTTTAGACTCAATTGTTTAGTTTCAATACCTTTTAAATTGTCCAGTACGTCACAGCATTAGGAACAAGATTATTATTAATTCAATTCATTTTCAATTCTATTCATTTTTGGTAAGCCACCAAACTTTCGTATTACCAATTCAACGGAACTTAATTCTTTGATTCTATTAGAAATATGGATTTTGGTTTCATTATGGTAGAACATCATTATCGCTGAATACGTTTGAGCAGTGGACGAGATCCCAGGAATGAGAAACCATACTTGTCTTTTAGCAAACTGAAAACCATTGGGCAAGGGTAGTTCCTTCCCTGCGAGCGAATACCAAAGTAAAACTTTGAAAGTTTTCTCGGTCCAAATTCGTTACCATGTAATTATATGAAACATCTTAGTTATACATTTTCAATAAAGAAGAGTAACTGATAGTGTACATGTGATGGTGTAAATAGAGTCTATATTTTTACATCGAAATTGTCACCAATGACAAGCATTATTTGAATTGTGTTTCATTAAACTGCATTTCAAGAAATGTATATATTTCCTTGCTCCTGATTTATGAGAACACAATTAAGACTCTATTTGAAATGAATATTTTGTTGTTACAAAAGTAGGCGACCTTTGAAGGATTGTGTTGCTGACACTCTCAAAATAGCATCCAATAAAACTCCAATAGCTTAGTCATTTATTGGGTATCCTAGGCAACCTTTGCCGCAAGTTCCCCTGAGAAGGCTAAGTTTTTACCTATTTCTTTGACATGTTCAATAATCATTTTATAAGCTTTATTATTAATATTACTATCGCCAATGAAGAATTACGTTAGCTATAATCTTCACCTCAAGGTGCTCACTGGTAGAGCGTTCGCTTCGCATGCGGGATGTCCGGGGTTCGAACTCCTGCATCTCCATGAAAGTTTATGGTCTGCTGTAGGACATGTAGACATGTTTTTATTCTCGCCATTAGGCAGGATATATTTTTTACAGATTGCTTTTTTTCCTTAGATAAGCTACATCAAACCAATGTAGTAGGGCTAGATTTCAATACCCAGAAATCACTGTCCTCCTTCGGTTGGGGAGAAAGAGTGAAGCGGTCTATTTTATTGATCGCAGACCCAAACTTGCCTCCCTCGGCGCTCGCTCTCAAACTCATGCCACTCGAAAAACTAGGTCTCTGAATTTCATACGAAGAAGGCTACAAATGAAATGCATTATTAAACAGTTAAACTGATACACAACTCTATTTGACAGATGTATTGTCACCTTAATTGTACTTCTAACGACGCGAGTTGTTATTCTATGAAAACAAACCCCAATGAACTCACAAAGGCTTTTTTCTAATAAATCTGAACCGATTGTATTATGTAGCTTTCTCGTTATGTGCCTTCCATTTCCAATATCTTGCTTAGAAGCTGTTATGTCCGTGTTTGAAACATACCACTTTTTCTCATCTGCAATGAAAAGCAGGTATCAGCTTGTAAAGTTACAACAAAACGTCCATCCATTATTTATCACTTCCAAATGTACTTTAAAAATACATATGTGCAATGTAAGACTTCATTTCGAAAGAGATTTTAAAGTTTGGCTGTGCGATAAAGTTTGAGAATCTTATTAATATTATCATATTTCATTCGGAAATAATCTGTTGTTGCGGTATTACAGTCAGTATAGTTAGTTAGAAGAACTGTGTATAGCTCCATTCAAAGGGCTTTCTTTAATTCTTACCCACCTTAAGCACGCTTCCGTTTAATCCCAACCCAAACCGTCACAGCCATGAACAAGCGGAGGAGTTAGTAGCAACTTTATGTTCGTGGCTTTTAAGTTTAAATCTTATACGTTTTTTAACTACTCACAGGTCTTCAGGCCATCCATTGGTTTTGTACTGGAAATCGGCATTTCGGTAACCGAGAGCAGACAGGCCGAAAAAGGACGAAGGAGGACCAGAATAAAAATAATTAAGGCTGTGATGTGTTCGGATACGATATCGTTTAGAGTACTCCGGAAGTCTTATTTGCTGATAGCTCTGAATAATTTGATTAAAGTGCCGCTAGTTTGCATGGTTAATGAGAAATCAAGAGAAAATGTTCGGAACTGATGTGAGGTCAAATACTAACGATATTGTAGTTATGGCAAAACTACAGCCGTCCATTAACTATGTGTCATAATAGCAAATTTAAAATTTACATCGATAGTAGTTTAGAGAATAAATATAACTCCGACTAACATTAGAAAACAACATTTAGGAAGCAAGAATTCTACTTTTGGCTGTTTGTATTCAGTCTGTTCTTAGAATGGCTCTCCATACCAAAGGGTTATGTTAGCATACTGCGCAGTTTATATGAGTTGTTCATTAACAGAACTGATAGGAGAAATGTTTAGCTTTCTGAGGACAATCACTTTAAATTATATTTTTCTTAAAAATGATACAAGTTAATCCGGAAAAGGGTAGAAAACATTCTTATAATATGGCCTGGAGGGAGGACTTTGACAATATCCGCCAAGAAGCATCAATCACCTGCCCTTACATTTACTTCAATGCAGTAAATATATGTAGACAAATAACAGAAAATGGGTCTTCTAAATAAACCCAGGCTTCTGATAAACAAAACTACTGCTTCTCTTAAAACTGATGCATGGTCAAACTTCCTTGCTTTTTTCCAGAATGAGTAATTTTAATGCAACCGAACATATGCGAACAACAGTACTTTGGTTCTTTTGAATTATTTTACAATTTCTCGATTAGCTTCAGTTGCGTTGAGTTAGTGACGAATAACCGCAATTTCGCATACTCCTGACCACCAAACTTTATTACGAAAATAAGAGTGGACAATGCCAATATAATAGATTGATCGGCGAGTCATGAAGGTGTAAAGTTTAGACTGGTGTAAAGTCAGTTGCTGTGGCTGTGTGGAGGTTGGCGCTCGTGCAAAAGAGCGACCGAAACAAAACCCAACACAACCCCATCTACTTCTCCATTTTTCAGTCGTTAGACTTCGTTATGTCTAGTTCGAGAACGATTTTTTAGTTGCAACTACCCTCAACTAGATAATTACTTTCGCCTGCAGAATGTTTTACTGAAGATGCCAGAGTTAGTATGAGTAAAATAGTTGGCTAAAAATTATCTTTTTGAAGCAGATATCGAACTAAAAAGCACAACTCTGAATGAACAAGCTTTAAATCGAATCACAGAATGTTATATTAAACGGAAAAATAAGCGTCGCTATAACACACAACGCGCCAGTTCAAGACTTGAAATAGGTTAACTGTAAATTTAGAGTTTTTTGGTCGTCCTGGCACTGTCTCCATTTCTTCTAAACTATATATGATATGGATGTGAAACTTACACTAGTAATTAAGCTAGCATCACACAGTACAAGGCAAATCATTTGCTAATTTGATACACCATAGAACATAACGTCACAAGTTGGCTGTTGCCGCCATCTTGGATTTTTCGATATTGTCAAATTGTTGCAGAAAGCTACGATTCAGTTTCCTATCATTTAGTATATATTTTGAAGGGAGTGAGGGTAGAAACTAGCGAATTGTGCTCCCCCAGCTACCCCTCCCCCCCCCCCGGACATCTCTTGCCATACTCTGTAAATATATTTGCTATAGACGTTAAGTGCGTGTTGCGGTAAAACTTGATTGGATCGCTGTTGAACGGAACCCAAACTGAAAAAGATACCAAGAAGCAGCATATTTATTTTTTTCTTGAAAATGATTCCATCAAATATAAGAGTGCACATGCAGACCATAGATAAACAGATATAGAGGAATGACGATGCAGTAGAACGGCTAATGGTCAGATTTTAGAGTATTTTGCGAATACTGAACTTTTCAAATTCTCACATCTCCAGAGCCCTTGTGGAGGAGTTCCTTTCTCGAGTTTATAAATTCATTTCCATAGATTATTCGATATTCTTTGTTATATTTAAATTTTCTGATAAGCTTCGAAAGTGATCTCGATACTGATTTTAGTGACATGCGATAGAACGTTCATAGCATACTACCCAACTCTAAATAAGGACTGATATCAAACATTTAAATTTTATTGCTCAGTATAAACGTGTAATTGTTATGTTTAAGACCATGTTACACTGCGCAATTTTCTCAGCAATTTGCCTCGCAATGCCGTTGCGAGACAAGTTGCCGAAGAACTGCACAGTGTAACATAGGTTGTCTCGCAATTTTTTTGTTGCACGAAGCGTTTCACGAAATAGAACGAAGCTGTACTGTTAGCACCAGTTGTAGCAACTGGCAGCACCATTGCACAGTGTATCACCCCTCCAGCTACTTTTCTCGCAATATTACGACAGTTTTAACAAAGGCGCATGCGCACACTTCTCGTATTTCGTTCCGAGGAGCTGGGTGCGAGAACAAGCTTACCCAAGATGGCGGCTGAAAGAAAAGTGCCAGTGACTTTAATGATGAAATAGAAGGTGGACATTTTTCACACAGATGAAGATGAAATAAATAAAAAGGTGGAGAAAGAGAAATAAGTTACTGGAGTCGGAAAATTAAGCGACAAAGTAAATTAATTACGACGTATGATAAAATCAAACGAGGGTTGACGAAAACAATTTTCCGCGCCGTAAATTGGAAGAAAGCTGACGTTTCGAGCGCAAGCCCTTCGTCGGAGCATCTGAAAAACTGAAACAGTGAAGGGGTTTATA
>JANSTR010085107.1:0-12436 GCA_025434805.1 Antipathozoanthus remengesaui | reverse complement strand
AACTTGACTGTGTCAGGGCTTCAAGCGTCCCTATATTTCCTATATTATAAATAGGAATAGAATAAAAAGAAACACTTTTTCTCAATCCGTTCATGAACTTTTGGAGAAAAGAAGAGGAAAATGCCGAAATTTGTATCCGAAAGGGCCAGCAAATTGCGGAAAACCATTCTTGTTTGATATACAAAACATTTGTTAACCGTCTATTGTTTTGCAAATGTTTGGGAGGGAGGCGACTCGTATTTTACCGATTGACCATTTTGTGAAATACATTATGCAGTAAAACTTGCTGTAATCCTGTAGCTGTGTCGGAAATACTGAGTAACTGTTTACAACCACTATTTTGAATTTGAATTTGGTATGAGCAAAGCTGAGATTCTTTAGAATACTGCGGCTCAAATGAGACATCCACAAATTTTAAACAAATGTATTGCGAAAGTTTAGATTGAAGTCATGTTCGGCAAATAATTGTTATATCTTACAAGAAACATAAAGATTAACGGATTAGTTAAGTTTTCTTCAGTAACTCATTATCATCCGCTAGATGAGTGTTAACAATGGATGGATGGTTGGTATTATGTTGTAGAATCCTTTCCCAGCAACTCTTAAGGCGGTCATGTTCTTGCTTCAGAGTGCTCGATATGAAGTGCTGGATCTGAAGTGCTGGATCTGAAGTGCTGCAGTAGTGGCCCAGCTACATCATCCCTTAGGATTTACCAGACACCCTCATCCACTACTAGAAAATCATTTATTTGCTCTGTGTTTGTGCCTGTCGTGCTCTACTGTGCTTCTTGATGATAGCTATTGGGATTTTCGGTATGCTTTGGTTAAGGTAGGCATTCGGATAGTTTGCTGACATGTGCCTGCTGTTGCTCTGTGCTATTCTTTTGTAATCCTATCTCTTTCTCAGCTTGTAGTCACTAGTTCGCCATTTTCTTTTAAATATTTCGTGCACTCAAATTCAGTCGCACCTGCTTCTCCTTCAGGGACTTTGGACTGTGGCTCATAAGAATGGTTCTCTTTACAATCTTAAAGATCATTTTGCGTATGGCTTTTATTTCATTCTTAGTAAGCAACAGGTCTGCATCAGAAGTCCAATTGTCCATGACGATTTCCATAATCATCAAGAGATTAAGCCATAGAATTCGACAACTATTGTGATATTTAAGACCATGTGAGTTGATCCACCCAAACTGCACTCGCTTGTGTGTGACAATACGGTATTGTTATAATATAAACTACGTTAATTCAAAAATGAATTACACAAATCACTTTTCCCCTCTATAATATATACATAATACTTATATATTGTATTTATATTTAAGAACGAAAACGTCCAAACCTGTTTTTATACAGTGCAGTTTTGACCATGGTTGCATCAGAGTCGGTCTCCTCACAAAATGCCTGCCTCATCCATCGCTTCTCGACTTCAACCTCGTTGGCTGTGAGCTTGAAACGGTGATACTGCCTTAGAGCAGTCAGGCCATGTTTATTTAAGGCACTATAACCCTCAATGTGAACGGCAGCATTAGGCACATCACCGTTTTTCTTTGCAACAAGGCAAAGAGAGCGTCGTTTCGTATTAAAAGCCGACTTGTGGATCAAATGTAAACAAAGACAAGTCGAAAGCACGTCGCGTCAATGGCGAACAATCGCAGAAGCAAAACAACCTAAAATCTGTTGTGTCAAACAATGAAAAATTCTGCTGCAGAAATTTTGGACATATAGAAACAAAAGTTAGCACTAAACCACAGCATAAGCGATGAAAAATCTGATCTCCGAAGAAGTCAAATCAGTTGTACACTTACCGTCACGGTATAAACCAAGTTCTTCATGCTGACACGCACTTTTCCCTCAAAACTGCTGGAATGTAGTATAAAGACTACATGGTTTGAGTTATAGTGGTTTTCCCTTCTTTATTCCATCTGTAGTGCTGCTATCCGTCTTAGTGCAGCATCGTTTGCTTTCTCCCTTCTCGTATCAAGGCTCGCCTCACTGTCACTTTTCTGGTCTTCAATACTTTTCTATCAAATTTTTGGTCGTTAACCTTCTATTTCTCTGTTTTCCTCCACCTCATCCTCATATCCATCACTATCCCGACCATGAATACAATCTTGCGTTTCTGCAAAAATATGAATAAGAAAAGTATAAAGTTAAATCAGAAGCACTCGTCAGTGGTACATTTTAAGAAACTGTGCAAATAACAATACTTTACAAGACAGAGTGGCTAAATAAATCTGATAAAATTTAGGTTTATTCTATTTGCTGTTTCAATACGAGGGGGCATTTTATGTGTAATTCGCAAAAGGAATATTTATCTTTTATACAAAGTGAAACAATGTCCTAATAAGCTAAAATTTTTGGAACACTTTCCGAAGAAACCTGAATTATGAATCTAGTGTATTATCGGCTTTCAACAGGTTTATGATTGAGACTGTTGAACCATAGTCACGGCAAAGAACCTGAGATGCTGGTGAATGTAAAATTTTTTCCTGTTTTATTTTTGTTGCTTATTTTCTTTGCAATATTTTCTGCACCTCACCCGCAGTACATTCCATAAATTTTCAAAATTCAATTCTGTGGCGGATGTGACAATTCTTGCAAACTGTTTCAGTAACTGTTCTGCGTTACTCTCGGCAAATTGATAAAGAATTCTTCGTATGTTTCTTGTTTGCGCCGTATGTTTCTTGTTTGCGTCTGCAAAATAAAACACAATATATCAGCTTCAAATAAAAAAAAGCATTTTTGCAATATTTCAGGATTAATCTTCCAGCCAGTAGCAGATCTTGTTGGCTGCAACACAATCTCAAACTCGTCATGCCACTTCTGACTTAACTTATCAACTTGTCATCCGCAATCAGTTTACCCGCATCTGGTATCTTAAGAATATCTAAGTTTAATATATGTAGTTTCCTGGTTGATTCATCTGTTACCAAATATTATTGCTGCATTAATAATGCAATGGTGAAAAAAGCACATGTCACATTTACTTTTTCCAAGATTTTGTGATGAGAAACTAAGATTTTTTTTTATTTGGCCCATCCCTTGATCGTTTTAACAAAATGCAAACTTTCGCAGTACCTGGTTAATGGGAATGTCAATCAGAGGCTCGTGGATGACATTGAGGTACTCCTTTGCCTTTTTCAGATCTCCATTGGCCTTCTCTCGGAATTGCTTTAGCATGTCTTGCATTTGCTCTAGGGTTCTTTCCTCCACAGCACTTTTGTTCTCCTCTGCCAAATGCATCTCACCAGCGGCGATTGTGCCTGACTGAACTGACAGTCTGGTAAGATTCTTCTGTCGTTCTCTGGTGGACTAAGCATAACGATGTTTATAAACTATTTGTTTCCAACAGAGTAGATAAGATACAGATGCAACAGAACATAGCCTGGCGTCACGTACCCGCAGCCTCTAACCCTGCTGATCTCGGAAGCCGTGGAGGAACCTTAACGGACTTGTGGCTTCACGGACCTCCCTGGCTCTCAGACCTGGAGCAGTGGCCCCAAGACATTGTTACCCAACCAAGTGCAGAAGTCAAGGCAGAATACAAGCCTGTCCATGAAGTGATGGCTCAGACCAGTCAGAGAGCACTCAACATTAGGGAGCAGATCCTTGACAAGTACCCCCTACAAAAAGCCATTAGGGTACTGACCCTAATCCAGAAATTCATTGTCCTCAAGCTGAAAAAGACAGCCCAAGAATATGTGTATCTTGCAACATTGTTTTTTTAAATGATGTTTTTGCCAAAGTTAGCTTAACACAACGTAGGTCATTTCTAGTTTTAGATTTCTAAAAACCTATTGAAAAAGTGGGTGTGGGCTTATAGAACTGTGACACGAAAAGGAGGTTCGTCTTATACAAGGAGTCATCTTATACACCAGAATTTATGGTACTATTTTAAGCAATTCTCTTACAGAAACTGCAAAATACAAGGTTCTTGAAGTCAGTCTCATGATATGTAATGCCAACATACCTTTGAATAGTGGTAGCTGACTTGAAGTAGCACGAGGGCACCACGGAATAAAATTCAGTTCATTCCTTTCAGTCTCTTGTCAGCTCTTGAAATCTGGAAAAAAAAGCCGAATTAGTGCTTGGCGGGTTGGCTGTGGAGCAGCGACACATAAACTGCAACTTCCACAGAGAGCTTCACCATTGGGTGGGAATATGGTTTACTGGGGTCCCCCCTTCAGGTATGTTAGCTGGTATGAAATATGGCGTGCACTTAATTGTTCGATCTGGGGCTGATAATAAGAAAAATCCTGCCAAATATTGTTCACAGTGTCAGTAGCTTCAAAAAAAGAAACCCTAACTATGTTTTGGTAGAATTAGGTTTTTTACAGTTTACTAGCTTAAGCACCAGTTTTGTAGAGTTTCCTCCTTTGTCACCCTGCAAAAAAATTAAATGAAGATTGTAATGATGCAAAAAGCTTGACTTGTGTCAAGAGATATAACTGAATTACTTTTTATTGTACGAGGCATCTAGGGATATTGAGAGGCAAATGAGTACATTTAAAAGCAACTATTTTTGTATAAATGATATTTTTCTTTTAGCTTGTAATCATTTGTTGGGGGTAATACCCCCTCTCCCATCGTAATTTTTGGCATTGAAGACCTAATGGCTCAATCATACCACCCTGTTCTAGCGCCATTGTAGAGCACCGCGATGTCTTATACCTAAAACTTAATTCCTAAAAATATTATATAACCTTGTTTGATATAGACTGTTAAAACGATTGTTATATACTGAAAATGAATGTGTTGTAATACCTTCTTTTTAACACTACCATTAATTTGACTTGTAAGTTAACATATGAAATACTTACACCCAGTTTGAACGATATTTCTCCATTGAAATTTAAATGATGCACTAGCGTGTTGTTTGTGTAGTGGCTGCCAACTGAGTCAAGTACACACTGCTCCAAGCTCTTTACTTGTACAAAAGCGTTAGTGAATGAGAGCAAAATACAAACAACTTTTAAGTTCGATAAAGAGAATTCTGTGTGATCAAATGGTGGTAGAAATTGCCATTGTAATTCTTTCACCCTATGTATATATTTAGACATAAGAGCAAAAAGTATTTTGTTGGCTAAATGAGTTCGCTTTGGTGTCGGTGTCTAACTGACTTGTGGAGAAACGACCGTAAATTACTGAATAGGAATTATGATTGCCAGTTGAATAGTAGGTAGTGTATTAATAGAGGAATAATCTATGAAAAAGTCGGTATAACAACGTAGTTTAACAATTTTTATGGTTACAATATTTCGGCTGGCCAGTACCAGCCTTCATGAGGTAATGAATACAAATTGGTATGTGGTGGGCTAATATACAAAGTGATTGACATATGATTGGTGTGACGTGTATTAACGTATTGATAATATGTTTTCAGCAGTTTACTTTTACCTATCTTCAATTTTCATAATACATGTATTCAGAAGTGCATTCGTTTACAATGATTGCTCACAATTCATTTTGTGTTGCTGACTAGTACTGTCTACAGAGAGGTTTCCCTAATGCTGACGGGTGGTAGCTAGTCTCTTTAGTCTGGCATGTTTGGCCTCAAAACGCATTGTCCAAGAACGCACCATTGGGCCAAGCTAAGAAAAATAATAATACATGTAGTACATTGAATAAAATTAAGTCATGTTCAAAGACTTAAGACTCTCTTATTCCTCTATATCCCTGATGTTGTCATCCGATTCGCAAATCCTCTCTGCTGTCAGATTCTCCACCATCTGATTCTCCATTGATATCATTCAGCCACCACACTTCTCTTTTGTTTAATCTTCTGCCTCAAATCCATAAACGCTTTCCAATCCTTGCGACTGCCGCTCTTATGCGCCCTGGTATGGAGTACATTCCTCCTATCCATCCTTGATTTCTACAGTTTTGGCTGAGTTTGGTTTGCGCTTTTCTTTCAGGATTTTTACTGGCACACCAACATCCTGCGGAAATCCTGCTAAACTATAAAAACCGGCAATCTCATAGTGCACTTCGAGCACTGTTGGAATTTGAATCTACCCTCTTGAGTAGCGCATCCATGCCAATGCCAAAGAGGTTAGATATAGTTCGGTACGAAACTGTGTCGGCAAGTCGATAAAGGGCAATTGCAACACGTTCTCTTGCAGGGATAGCGCGACGAAAATGCGTATCACGGCGTTCAATATGAGGAACTAGCTCAGCACAAAGTTTTTCAAAGGTGTTAAGTGACATTCGCAGATTCTCAACCCATTCTGTATGACCCCAGTCATTGTTTACAGTGTCCCAAAATGATCCACTTCGCGGCTTTGACCAAACTCTCCGCACCGGCACTTGATTAATAAAATATGCAATAATATTAATAAAAAACACCAAAATAGCCCTTCTCTTCCTCCGTAAGTAATTTGTGCTTCGCTGAAAAGCTCGTTTTTTCCGAATTTCAGCTCGCTTTTGCGTGTTTTTCAACAAAACCACACTGAAAACGGGAAGGAGACTTGCAACACGGGCAACCATTTTGCAGTAACAAAACACGTCAACATTTCGACGCAGTGAGGGTGGGTAGAGTATTTTGTGTTTTGTAAGCGAGGCAACCTCTCCTCCCGCAAAGTACACCGGGAAGTAAACTTGTTTTGGTTTTGAAAATGAATGTGAATGCAACAGACAATTAAATTCGTTTAATTAAACACAGCTTTGTTAAACACAGTGTAAGTAAACAAGTTTAACTGGTGTGAACGGGGTACAAGCCAATTAATTTTCGTAACACTGATCTAGACAAACTAATCTATAATTGTCTGTGCTATATAAATGTCTATTAATGCCTCGACATTGTAATCTCGAATTATCTTGCACAATAATTAGGAGACGAGCGCGACATTGCAGCCAAAAAGCATGTCTGCTGAGAGTATAATCGCAAGGAACTGATTAGTCCGGCGTACTTTAGTCACAAAAAATTAATGCCTTAGTAATGGAGCCTAAATTTAAGAAATTGTGACCTCGAAAACTAAATTTATTAAGTATTTGATCTTTCAGAAAACTTGACACTTAACTACTCTTTACTGCATAAATATTAAGAGAATATTTTATGATCACGAGTTTGAGCTACTTTCAATTAGATTTATAGAAAATCACGTCTTGTGACTACGTGGCAGTTGCCTTCGCAATTGAAAATCTAACGATCAGAGAACCAAACACGATATCAGGCCATATTATCAGTGTGGCAAAGCCCTCTTATCTATTGCCATACTTTAAGTTTAGCTCTCTTTGAACAAGTGGCAGGGCAAAAATCAGCTGAAAATATAACATTTGTGATCTGGCGAGCTCTCATAATAAAATATCTTCTTTTGTTTCTTTATTGTAAGGAGAATATTCACGTTATCATATATTAACTCGGGTTGAAAAGGGTAACTGAATCAGGAAGGAAGCATTCAGTTAAAATATGGAAATGTGATTTGACTCAAGTACTAATTAACAAAACTGCCAGACAGATTTCGCAGTTTAAAATTGTGCAAGACCTCAAACAATAGCTGTATTATATTTCTGTCTGCTATCCGCTAAAATTTCCAAATATTACTATTGAAAGCTAAGAATATTGCCGATGCTCTTTGTCTTGAGAACTTAATTGCAGCTAACTTCAAAACCGCAATTCTTCAACAACCTCCCAGACAAAATCCGTACTGATTGGTAATTACTAATTATTACAGCGAGCTCAAAAATTACACTAAAAAGAGCGACTTCACTTTGACCGAGGAACAAGGCAAAAACCATCCAGTATTTCAGTCCTCAGAAGATGATTAAGATTGAGCAAACCCAGACTGGGGCAAAAAAGAGACCATAAACTTGCTTCTGGATTTACTGCACTGTGGTGCGACATGCTTCGTTTTGCAGCACTTTGTTATCAATATCACATATTTTTCGAAACTACAGCAATTTTAATCGTTTACAGACAAGAATTTAACAGCAACTGCATAAGAGTTGCCCAGAAAAGTTAAAAACTGAACAATCAACCACACCAAAATCTATGCTTATGGTTCTCGTTAACAAAAATCGTGTAAGGTTTTAATCTGATGTCCATGATTAGAAAAAATAGAACACAAAAAATCACTGACAAACAGCATCATTCATCTGTGCAGTCACTGCCAACTGTGGTAGTGCAAACCTTAAAAATTGTCATATTTAAAGAATAGCTTACCTGTTGTTTTGACTTTAAATTCATCACTTGTAAATGTGCTTTTCCGGGTTTGGATGAATTTGAATGAGCGGATTCGCCGAGCTGGCAAACTCAAACAATTCCGACAATTTGCAGAGTTCATGTTTAACGTTTGTAGCTGCTGGCTTCGCAAATAATAAGTGTATACAAAACAAGTTGTGCTTCTTTCTTATTTTAACATGCAACAATATCATTTAATGGCAAGATTTGACTATATAAACCCCGGCGGGCTTAGCCAGGACTTAACAATTTCAAAACCTGTATTTTGGACAGACAGGAAAAACACAACGTTATCAGGTAAACCTAGTTTGAACATTATCTTATCAATTTATGTTTTCAAATTTATGTTTGCCGGCGGTAATTATTTGAAGAATTACTGACAAGAAAAATCCTGAATGACTTAGTAGGAAATCAGTCTAAAATACATGAAAGTAGCATGCGTTGCATGCAGACGGTCCGGCTTTGTTTGTGTCAAACAGTGATTTTAACCGTCTGAATCAGAGATTTGGACGGTCTGCGGCGTAGTCTATGTGAAAGAGACTATCCCTCGCGGGTTGATAATAGATTGTTACTGCGTAATTTACTAATTAGGGTTTGTTCAGTTTCTTTATTTTGCAGTTTTCTTTTGTGTATTTTTCTAACTTATAATCTGTACTGAACATTTCAATGTAGAGTTTCTACCAAGCACAGTAAGTACTAAGTTCCATTAATCTATACTATGATAAATAGACGCTTTGTGAAGTAACTCGAACGGCCACTTTGTCAAAACCTGTAAAACCGGATTTGACCTCAACGTTAAACTGATGTATTCCGGTCAGGTCCACCTCCCATCAGTGTTTCCTTCTTTTGAGCTGTTTAAAACGGTTAAAAGGAATAAACCTTTCCTTTGGTTTATATATATATATATATATATATAAATATAACGCTGCACAAGTCTCCACACTATTTAATACAGTCTACTGGTCCGGCTCCATACACGATGCACTGTTTTTTCACAAGAGACTAACATTTGCTTAAAAATTGAGAACAAGCTATAAAGTACAAGCTGTGGCTGAAGTTTAATCAGAGATATTCCAATAATTTCTTTGCTCTTTTCAAATAAAAGTGAATCAGTTTAGTTGTCTACACCAGTGTACTAAATGACAGACAAGTCGCATCCTGTAAATTCATATATTTTTCAGCAACAATCCACTGTGTTGAGTCATGTCCAAAATTTTAAGAACAATTTAAAAACAAGTTAGGCTGAAAGCACCAAGAATTTTAAGAAAAATGCTGAGCCTCGGCTAAAATTTACTGGTTTTAATAGAAAGCGTGTATCTGAACACAAGCTTGACAAAGTTAAGCAAAGGACAAATTTGCGGTTTGTCATAAAACTAACAAAGTGGGCCATTCTGAATTGCTATGAAAACTCAAATCTGCAGCCAGCGAAATATAAAGTTCAAAATTAAGACATAGAAGATATGAAAGTTTGGTATTGTACCTGACTTTCATAATCCGCTCCACTTATAACCTGCTTCTCTAACCATTGAGATAATTTGCAAACGGTGACTACAAATTTCCTCTCTTAGACTCTATCGGGCAGTTCTTTGAAATAATAAAACAGTTACTGCCGAAGATATGAAATATGAGAGGCATGTTTTCAAGTTCGACCTCGTGCGTTTCAACTGTTAAATAAAGCCTTAAAATCGGCGTTTTTGACCGAGTCGAAGTTTACACTGACTTCACCAACAAACTTTCTTTCACTCTGCCTTACTACTTTTTCAAAAACAAATGAAAGCGGAGAGTTCAGTTCACTATTAAAGGCTTCAAGTTGTTGTGCGGTCTGATCTGAGAGGGGCCATTGAACTGATTGAAAGATATTTTAAGAAGCTATAAGTATGGTCTGTATTGAAAGAGATGTGGTGAACGAATCTTCGTTCACAAGTCGAATCAAGGCTAGACGCGATCTCGCGGGCAATGAAAGTTTGGGCATGTATTTTTAAATATTGGCTATTTCTTAGGTTTTCTAAAGAGATTTTCAAATCATCAAGTATCATTGTGTTCGATTTAACAGTGTCGTTGTAGGCGGGTTTTCGCTAACAAAGGAAAACTGGTATCTGAACCGGAATTGCAGGGTAGAAAACCGATGTTGGAAAACAAGACCATGACCTACTGGCTGTGAAACTCGAGACACTGAAAACCTTTGAACCTTTCTCGCGATTCAAAACACTTCTTAAGTTTCTATTTCCGAATAGTGAATATGAAACAATCTGGTTGAACTGTTGTAGGGGACACATATTTTAAGGTCGATACTTCAGTCGATCAATCTCAATCCCAATAATAAATTAATATATTCATGAATAACTGAGCACTCGATTAGTTGTCAATAAATACTACGACTGCCATAACTGAGTAGAGCACGTAGTAAGCAAATGTATATACCCCAACTGGAATAATTTCAACCCAGTTGTCGAGTTTAGCAAATGAGGACTTGCAAAATTCTTCTTTGAAAACCGAATATTCAAAGCGATAGTTTAATACATGACTCGTAAAAACAACGTGTTGGAATCACAACCGTAGACTCACGATCACACACATATTTATATTAGCATCAAATTTCAAACAGTGTCAGTGGCTACTGAAGTGCATCGGCAGTGATTCGTTGTGATTCCCGTGCCAGCTTGTGCATCTGTGTGCCTCCAACATCAAGCGAGCACGAGTTTGAACAATCTGAGGGGCAACCTACCTTGTCCTACAAAACTTGACGCTGATCTTTGAAGGGCTTTTAGATTACTATAAAAGCCCAGGGGCCGGGACTGACTAAAGCCCCAAGTTTGTAGAGTTTGCAAAACCTTTTGAGAATTTGAGGACATAATAAACATGACTTTTCACTCCAATATGTTTTGTTAAAGTTATGATTTTTAATCTCCCTGAACCAATGTTTGTAAAGTACACCTTCGCCTTGCCTCCGAATCTAATCATTCGCCTCTTCCAGTGGTCGCTTTATCTTCGTCTGGCTTGAGTAGGGAAAAATCTTGTTTCGCGACTGGACTTACTGGAAATTCTCATAAAGCGGGTAAACCTAGTTGAGAAACCGGTTTGATTTCGCTGCAAGCCCTGGGAACAAGTTTACAAAATGACAAACAAGTGACTACGCAATAGCTAAATTTCATTTCCCGACGTTTCGTTCGCCAGTTTCGTTTCATACCGAAACTCATGGAATATTCAAGAGACAATAAGATTACATTTTTGTATGTTTGTATAAAAATATAAATGTACATGTTATGTTTTTATCAAGTGCTGTCATTGTTAATTTGATATGCTTGATGCACAAGGCAGACATGACTGAGACATTCTTTAGCTTTGTTCTCGACTGTCATTTGATGACCACGGAGATTGACGAAATATGAAAATCACTGGGTACTACCTTCAAGTTGGCGCTATGCCATTTGAAACATTTTGATATCAATGTAAGGATGATAACTGATAGATTTGGTTTCATTTGATCAATATCACTGAACTTGATGTCAATCACAGATCAGCCAAACAAACAAAATCTCTGGAGCGTGCACGGCGCAGTCACTTAAGCGATTAGCATGTCTGACTCATAATCCAGCGGCGTTAAACCCCGGCCGGCCGAACCAGCCTGTTGTGTCCTTAATGCACCATGTACCAGTCAATTGAAACCACGGCCCCCCGACCCCCGGGACATAGCGAGGAATGAAACAATTTTACAGTATTATTTGTAAACTACCCCGCCCATCGGACCGGGGGAAGGTATGTTGACACAATCCCCGCCCTCTCGGCTCCGGTATGTACAGTATTTTGGAGACTTGATTTCCATAGTAGTTGATCGTGCTTTTTATATACACGCGGAATGGACTGTACATAATATATAACTTTATAAGTATATATGCGTCTATTGGTGGAGAAAAGATAAAACGTGCAGTGCACTTTCAAAAGTACTTATTAGTGGGGAAGAAGATTGTCAGAAACACATTAAACGCAGTATTTGTTTTCTGCCGTTGCGCAAATTTTAAAAACTGCTCATGCCCATAGTGACAAGTGAGTATTGCTGTTACAACCTTACAAGCCCCGCTACAGATTTCCATCAAATCGAAGAAAGCTTTACTGGCCCCGTCCCCCTGGGAAAACTTGAAATGCTTTATTACAATAACGTTTTTCCACGGCCCTATACCCCCGTTACTCCCCGCGCGCTATGTTCCGGGGATCGGGGGGGGGGGGGGGGGGGCAGGGTGGTGCGCCGGCGGGGGGGGG
>JANSTR010084997.1:0-12436 GCA_025434805.1 Antipathozoanthus remengesaui | reverse complement strand
TATCATCCTCGACAAGATCATCATCATCCACCTCGCCACCACCATCTTAATTCACGTACTATATCATCCTCGACAAGATCATCATCATCCACCTCGCCACCATCATCTTAATTCACGTACTATATCATCCTCGACAAGATCATCCTTATTTTATTTTCGTTACTCTTTTCATCATCGTGATCGTCATCCTCGTTGCCATTCTGATCATCATCTTCATTATCCTCTTAACCCTCAACTTCGTCCGCCTTGCCACCGTGATTATTTTATTCACTCGTCACCATCGTTATCTTCATCCTCATGAACATCATCATCTTTATTCTTATTACCTTCGTTTTTGTCGTTACCATGTTCATCTCGTCGCCAACATAATCTTCCTCCTCGTTGCCATCATTTTCATCCTTGTCACTATCATTGTCATTATCTCCTCGGCAACGTTTTCATTCGTTTTCATTCACATTACCATCATCATCATCCTCGTTAGGATCATCATTATCATCATTTCCCTTGTCATCATCATCATCCTCTTCAAACGTTTCTTCATCCATGCCACTGTGATCATCTTTATTCACATTACCATCATCATCATCCTCGTTAGGATCATCATTATCATCATTTCCCTTGTCGTCATCATCATCCTCTTCAAACGTTTCTTCATCCATGCCACTGTGATCATCTTTATTCACATGTTACCATCATCATCATCTTATTACCATTATATTCGTTTTCCTCGTCACCATCTTCATCCTTCTCGCCATAATCTTCATCCTCCTTGTGATCCTTCTCGTTACCATCACTATTATTGTTGTTATCTTGCTCGGCAACATCATCTTCATACACGTTACAATAATCATCAATCTTTTTACGAGCATCCTCATTATCTTCATTCCCCTTGTCATCATCCTCATCCTCGTTGCCATCCTCATCATCATCTTCAATATCCTTTCCACCCTCATCTTCATCCTCCTTGCCGCCGTGATCATCTTCATTCACTCATCATCTTCATCCTCATTACCATCATTGTCATTATTCCTTATTACCATCATCTTCGTTTTCCTCGCCACCATGTTCATCCTCGTCGCCAGCATAATCGTCATTTTCCTTCTCGTATTTCTCCTAGTTGCCATCATTTTCATTCTTATCACTATCATTGTCGTTATTCTCCTCGGCAACATTTTCATTCACATCGCCATCATCATCCTCGTTAGGATAAGCATTACCTTCATTTTTCTCGTCACCATCATCTTCATCCTTGTTGGCATCCTCTTCATCATCATCCTCTTCAAACCCGTCTGCATCTATGCCACCGCCATCATCTTTATTAACATGTTACCATCATCATCATCATCATCATCATCATTATCATCATTACCATCATCATCTTTATTCTTATTATCATTGTCTTAGTTTTCCTCGTCATCATATTCATCCTCCTCGCCAACATAATCTACCTCCCTCGTGTCATCTTCCTCCTCGTTGCCATCATTTTCATCCTTGTCACTATCATTGTCACTATCCTCGTCATCATCATCTTCATCCTCGTCGTTATCTTCATCTCCGTTACCTTCATCATACTCATTCATCTTGTTCCGTCATGAGTCATGATCTGTTGTTATCATCTTCTCCGTACTCGTTCACCTTCTGATACACAGTTTGTCTTCATTTAATAGAAAGTACACTCTTGTTTTTTGTTAAAAATAGACCGGCTTAATAAAAACATCAAGGCTGAATTTGCCCGAAATATAACTGAAAACAAAATAAGAACAAATTTGGGCCTGAATCAAAAATTTATGCCAAATATTTTTTGGAAATATTAAAGAAGAAATAATCCATCAAATCACGAGATGCATCAAACAATTAGTCAAGGGACAAGAAGTGTTGCCAATGATTCTTACGATCGCCGTTTTCATTTCAGAAAGTATTATTTTAGATATTTCGTAAATTGTGAGATTTGATTATAAATTGTGAGATTTGATTATAAATCTCTTGTGAAACATGACACAAAAAGCACCTTGTCAAATTCTAGGGGAGTTTAACCTCATGCGAAAACCATAGCCGTAAAAAACAAAATAAAAGCACTTTGAGTCATAAATTGTGGAAGCTTTGGAAACATTGAATCTGAGTCAAAATTTTACTGTAACATAGCCATAAACATAACCGTAAAGAACAAAATAAGAGCATTTTGAGATAGAAATTGTGGAAGCTGTGGAAGCATTGAATCTGAGTCAAAATTTTACTGTTTTTATTTAAGGTCATTCCCTGAAAAAAATCTGCACATTGATTTCTTTTCAAACTTTGTCAGGTTGTTCCTTTGTATATGTTGACTCCGAAAATGGAATAAAAAGTGGGGGTCACCGACTTTGTTTTGGAGTTACAGAGTGTCAAAATATGGTTATTTTATGTCAATTTAGTCAAAACATTTTTCCACCAATTGGGAAAAGTTATTTTGTTACAAAATTGAAAAAGAAAAAGGGGGGTCCCCGATTTCAGTTCTTAGATATTCAGCAAAATAGTGAAGAAATTAGCATCAAAACGGCATTTTCTGCGAAGGGCCTGGGGCGAGTGTGGTTAAACACGCCTCGATTTGTGTCCAAATGAATGAAATCTATTCTAGTCAGCGAATACATGAACCGTTAGGCAAAATTGAGCCATTAGTGAGAAATTATAGTACAAATACAACATTTGTAAAAATGCGCAGAAGAGCTACGCAATGCAAAACAGAGAAATGACCTTAAGTTCAGTCAAAATCACTTGGACTATACGTGCTTCATATTGTCGTACGTTGACAATGTTGTTACTTTTACAACACGCCGACGTTTTAAAAAATGTCAATCTATGATAAAGATAAGACATATTTGGCGAATATGCACTATTTGAGAAGTATATCAGTGAAGTAAATTTGGTCAACGTTTTTTGTTGCAGCGTGCTGGGTACTCTAACGGGCGGGACGTCTTTTATCAGGTCCATTCATCCAGGACCCAACAACTCGTAAGTCCTAAATGCTTGTAGAAGCTCAGGTTCTTTCAACTAATGCATGGCGGCTGGCAACAAGTCGCCACTAGATAATTAGGACTTCAGCCTAACGAATTTGTGCTCCATTTTCTATAATCTGTGAGAGCATAACGCGTGTACGTGGGTTTGATTACCGAAATGGGGATATAATATGAGCAATTTGAAGGAATTCAATACTGCCCTCTAGGTTTTGGGAGATGTCAGTGATATTACTTAAACTGCAGAAAAATGTACGCTTTCAATAATCTCTGCGGCAGCTTATTATGTGAAATGTTATGGAGGTTTTCTGAAACTGACAAGAACAACCGATATTACGGTCATCATGTGGCATAACACAGGGCTTGAAAAAGTACTTGTACTGTTATAATAATTTATAATAATAATAATAATAATAATAATAATAATAATAATAACAATAATAATAATAATAAAATAATAACAATAATAATAATGATTACATCCGCATTATGGCAATTTCTAACGGGCTTTTCAGTTTTTAAATAGAAGGATCTTAATGGTATGACCATGTTGTTTGTAGTGTTACAAATGAACTGATTATAACATTTCCGATTTAATGGAAATTCTTCTATGATCGGAAACAACTAAATAATGCACTTTGAAAAACACTCTGGTGCAATTAATTCCAAACTGAATTCAAGGTAGTATTACTACTACAAATATTGCATTGTTGGGAACTAATCAAATTTCAAAAATCGCCAATGATTTCAAAATGGAATATAATTACCATCTGCATTTGTTTCCGATCATAGAAGAATTTCACCATTAAATCGGAAATGTTAATCAGTTCATTCGCTTTCCATTCGAGTGTGGAAACCAAATTAACGGATGAAAGAAGTTAGAGCTTAAGAATAAGCCATGTTTGTGGAATACGGGTTGTCTTGAATGTAAAAGCTGTGCAATACGGAAGAAGGTCAGTGAAACCTTCAGCGAAAAGTTCAACATCGTTGCTATTATTCCGGGGGCCGCTGAGAGGGGCCTGGGGCAGCATGAACAGCATGTAACCAATCAGAAGTCGGAATTAACGCGACTCGCATTCAACTCATTTTGCGGCAATGTTTTGAGACGAGTTGCAAGTTCTAGTTGCTCGCATTACCGTAGCTTTACACATTTTTACACAGAATTACCAAATAACTCCACTGCTCTTAACCAATAAGCATTCAGTAATTATTTCATGTATCTTTCATGTATATGATTAACTAGATGTCAACTAGAACTAATTGTACTCTTTTGAGCCTGTAATCGCACCCTTTTGAACTATACAGCTATACAAAGTGTTAATAATATTCTATTGTTCGAATGTGGCTTAGAAACTGTTTCAAAAGTTTTCATTTGTAAGTACATAGAGCTGCTAACTTGTTCGCTTTAATGTGATTGATATAATTAATTAGTAATTGAACTTTGCTTCCTGCACTTTTGGTCTGTGATTGCAATTGACATTCCTCTACATGATAACAAACTACATTTCATTTGGTTCAAATACCAAAACTGACCCCATAATTAATTTTGCTGTTGTGCGGTACAAATCTAAACACAATTTCATTTTTGCAGGACACTGGTAACTTTTGTTTCCGTAAAGGATGAACAAGTTATGACTGTAGACCAGCAAACAAGGTATAAAAACATGGGTATAAATTGACAATAATAGACATGTTTGTCCACTTATCATAGTACATATCGCACATGTTGAATGAAATCAATGATATGTAAGTCGAGATATTTATGGCTATTGTGTGATTTATCGACCTTTATCGGCTTAAGGCTGTCATTCTACACGCTACCTTTGCGCAACGATTACCTCGGATACGTCACAATAACGCACTATTTTGCGGATTAGAATGTAGTCTGAGCTAGCACCCCAGCTTCTTTAATCTACCTTCTGAACGCCATTTTTTCTCCACAGGAGCATGCGCACACAGTCAAAGAATCTGAAAATCAGTTGTTAGCAATTTAGTTCGATATATTTACACTTGGTTTGAAATTCCTTAATATCTTGAAAACCCCACGATTTCCTCACCGTTCGGTCGTACGTAAGCTATCATCGTGACGTACTGTAAGTATCGTTAAACAAAAGCAGCGCCGGTAAGATTGGAGCAAATCAATTGTATTTTTCGATGGAACAAGTCAATAAGCTTTGCTGCTTTGCCTTTTCAGTGCCATCGCAGCAAACCATGGAAACACCGAAAGCAGCAAGTGGAACATTAAATGCTGTGGTACAGCGGGAGGCGGACCGACCACGAGCGAGCGTAAGGGAGGTTCTGAAGATGGTATCTCGCCTGTTGTCGGCGCATTCATCTTCTTGGCTGTGTTCATTGGTGTAGCGGGGATAGTTATGATAATTATTCTGCTAAAGTAAGTAACTCTTTGGGAGACTAATAAAGTGTTAATTTCTACTCCTTCGCTAAAATCGCTTAGCATGCAATAACAGCAAACTCGCCTGAAATGACAACGAAATAACCCGAAACTGAAATGACAACGAAATATCACGAAACTGAAATGACAACGAAATAACGCGAAACTGAAAAATATCGAGTAACTTATAAATCGTACTAATGATATATGCTTTCATTCGTGCTTCCTTCTGCCAGGAGGAGAAAAAAGGAAACTCCTAGGAGGACAGTCAAATTCAACGACAAACCTCTATAGTAAGTATTCTCACGGTCCTTATCAGTGATAAATACATGCAACGAACGGAAGCCTTTTAGATTTTGCGTGAGTTCAAATGGTCCAAGTTCACTTATGGACGATATTGCTTTAACTATAGGGCATTATACACTTAATGACTGTTCACGAGGGAAACATCTGTTTGGTTTCCCCGAGAATCTTGAAACATCGAAATTCGAGGGAAACAAAACAGATGTTTCCCGAGGGAGCAGTCATAAAGTGTTTTGTTATATAGCATAAACAAAATAAACCACAATTGTTAAAACAAAACAAATGTTTCCGCCCTCGAACGTGACAGCGCGACAGCAATGTTCACCGGCTGGTCAACAATTTTCGAGATGTTAACCAGCCGGGTAACATTTGATATGAACTCATCTTTAGCCAATGAGAGCGCGCATTCGAGTCGAAAACGCACTTGCTATATAACAAATGACCTTGTTATAGCATTAGAAAACAGGGGCTCTATTATCAATACTCTGTTCACAGCACTTCCCCTGCCATAAGATACACCTTCAACACAGTACAACTAAGTATTAGGACCATGGGCTCGCAATTTCGAATGACATTCTATAATGAAAAGTAGGACGAAAAGACCGCAGTCAACAATTTGGAAATCGTGTTTGCGCTTTTGAGATAGAAGCCTTTTGACTGGTTTACCACTTAGTTTTTGTCCACTTGCAAAACACACTGTGAAGAAAGCTGACTGCAAGAAGCTCGATAAACAACACGAACTTGTAAGTAAATTGACTTCAGCTAAAGTAAAGAGTACAGCACGTGACTTCAGCTAAGGTAAAGAGTACAGCACGTGACTTCAGCTAAGGTAAAGAGTACAGTACGTTGTTGTTGTCAGTTTACACAGTTTATATTCCGGGAAGAAGTGAAACTTGAAGCTTAAATTGCGTCAAATCCTCATGTCTCGTATATGTGACGTGACGGAGAATTTACAGAACAAAAAATTTCGAAATTATGGCCAGGCTGGCGGAGAAGCTCCAAATTCGCACAGATCTATGATCTTCAACTTTATGGAAGGTGAAAATGAAACATGATAACCCACAAAACGTAGACCCCAGTCTCCATGTTATATAGTTAATTAAACATGGATAAAATATAGTAAGAACTATAGCACAATAACATACTCAGTCAAACTGTCTGAGCCCATCAATCGAAATAGAAGGGAACTTTAGAGGCGTTTTTGAAATAATATAAAGTCTGGCCATGAATGCTGGATTCGTTTCAAGAAATACGTTTTTGAAACCTAAAAAAGTGTACATTTTGTCCAGTCTTGTTCTGTTCGCTTATGTTCTTTGCAAAATTAATTTATACAATGAAAAACGTAGCGAGAAATTTACTATATCATGTCCACATTTCTCATAAGTACAGTAACAGTATTAAGAAGACGAAGAAGATGAAGAAGAGGAAGAGGGAGAGCAAGAGCAAGAGCAGAGCAAGAGCAGAGCAAGAGCAAGAGCAAGAGCAAGAGCAAGAGCAAGAGCAAGAGCAAGAGCAAGAGCAAGAGCAAGAGCAAGAGCAGAGCAAGAGCAGAGCAAGAGCAAGAGCAAGAGCAAGAGCAGAGCAAGAGGAGGAGCAAGAGCAAGAGCAAGAGCAAGAGCAGAGCAAGAGCAAGAGCAAGAGCAAGAGCAGAGCAAGAGGAAGAGCAAGAGGAAGAGCAGAGCAAGAGGAAGAGCAAGAGCAAGAGGAAGAGCAAGAGCAAGAGCAAGAGCAAGAGGAAGAGCAAGAGCAAGAGCAAGAGCAAGAGGAAGAGCAAGAGCAAGAGCAAGAGGAAGAGCAAAGCAAGAGGAAGAGCAAGAGCAAGAGGAAGAGCAGAGCAAGAGCAAGAGCAAGAGCAAGAGCAGAGCAAGAGAAAGAGCAAGAGCAAGAGCAAGACGAAGAGCAAGAGGAAGAGCAAGAGCAAGAGCAGAGCAAGAGGAAGAGCAAGAGCAAGAGCAAGAGGAAGAGCAGAGCAAGAGGAAGAGCAAGAGTACGAGTAGGTGTAGGAGTATGGGCAAGAATGGGAGTAAAAGTAAGAGTAAGAATATAAGAACATGCATGAATCAAATTTCACAACTTTTTCCCATTTCTTCACATGGTTGAGTAGGGCAAAAGATAATCCCGGGACAAAAGGTGATTTACTCGTCATATCCAGGAAAGATCACAAGTATGGATGATTTCTACATGCTCAGCAACAGTGGTCTGGTAAGAGTCAATATGTTGCCTGGATTCCTCCCTGGACAAATTTGCTTCTAAATATGTTTGCGATTTTATGGGAAAATGAGATGTAGAAAATAGGACGAAGAGGTCATTACGCATTTTGTTGTCTTTATCTTTCTTGAGTTGGTACCAACGGTCGGATCTCAAAATTCAAAGTTTTGACCTGTCCTCTAAAAATCTTCTTTACTAATAATAATGGTGATGTGCACTTACAATGTAGTTTTTTAAAATTTAGCAATATAAAATACAAGGGCACGTGGCGAGAGCAGCATATTCAGTAGTAAATTATTGTTGGAGATTTGACTTTAGACGTTGTAGTTTTGAAAGACTGTCGTGTTCCGGTCCTAATTTCCATACCATTTGGTGGAACCTTTAGTCTGGAGGATCTTCAGTTGAGATATCTTGTTTGATCACAGGGATCTGTGTTAGGTTTTAGACTAGATAGAGATGATTAAGTCTGGCCATGCCATAATATCAACACATTTACAGACAAGTATTACGAATTCAAAGTGCCGTATATAGTGAAGTTTTAGAGAACGATGCAAACAGTAACAATAATGATAATAATAAAGATGAAGATAATGATGATGATTATGATGATTATGATGATAATGATAAAGATGAAGATAATGATGATGATTATGATGATTATGATGATTAAATGATGATAATGATAATGATAAAGATGAAGATAATGATGATGATTATCATGATTATGATGATAATGATAAAGATGAAGATAATTATGATAATGAAAATGATGATGATAATAATGATAATGATAATGAAAACAATAATGACAATAAGATTGATAAAGATAAGGATAATAATGAAAATGATGATGATAAGAATGATGATGGTGATGATGATAATAGAAAAATTACCAGTTACAGGCGCTTTTGTTTGTCCAAGCAAGGTTGTCATGGAAACGACTATAACGAATTATAATACGGCCCTGTGGAAGCACGTGGTACCCGAGGGAACAGTGCTCACTTGGTTACGAACTTCCGTTGCTAACCGCTTAGCTACTTCCGCTAAACAGTGGGCTCAGATCTTTGCAAAGTACAACAGCGGCACGTAAGGAATTATTCAATTGTATTAGTCGAGGCATATATTTGACACTTGGTCGTTTAACTTTAAAAAATTCCAATTAAGTGATCTTTTGTTAGAAATATCTTACTAGTGAACAATCGCAACCAGACCGCATGGACTATACTGTTTCTTGTTTTCATATATTGAACGAGCATCGTAATCTTCTGGTGTGTTTACCACCATCCCACGTGATACTGAAAACAATAGCCCTGACCAATGACTGTTGAATGCTGGAAGCAATGACCAAAGACGCTGGAAGCAGTGTCCAATCATGGTTAGATGTTAGAAGCACTGTATATTGTTATGTAAAGAAATGTTTAAACCTGGTTACAACTTAGATGATTTATATAAGCGCACTGTGTATGAGATGCACTGAATGTTACTGTTCTGCTTTTCTTGCAGGTACAACAACCAGGTACGCGCGAGTTTTGATCATCTCAGAAATACCACAAACACATACGATACCGCTGCTTAGAAGCTCTGAACATGTTTGTTTTATTTTCCCATTTTGCATATATATAATATCCCTCCCTCCCTTGCCTGTATATGTTTGGCGAAATAGCTTGCCAGTTTACGGGTTAAACGCTATACCAACTTTCCCTAATGCTTTTGCCGGTCATCATTCTAACAAGGTATCGTCATTTTGTATTTGCTTGGAGTTCTGTCCATTACTTCAGAGAAACTCTGATCTGAATGACATTGCACAGCGTTCCTTGCTGATACAACACAATTAGCAAATGTTCAGTCAGTAGCATAAAAATCTGAAGAGCGGCAATATTCAAAGTTACTGTCCCAGACCCGTTGCTTTCAAAGGGTTAAAATTAACCGAAACATTGTCTTTCTTACTTCATGCTGGTACAATTTTTTCTTTCGTTTATTCAGTGGATGCTTGTGGACTACAAACAATTCACACCCGGCCAGAAGCTGAAGCCTGGTGCTTTGTGGGTACTGGAGCAGCTTCCAGGACACATAAGGATGGCCGACATGACGTCTCTGCTTGAAGCTCAGCGATACTGGGCAAGCTACAACTTGCCGTATGCATCGACTCAATAATTTTATAATTGTAATATTTTATCATCTTGTTTAACGTAGCTGGTTGTACGAGATTTTTCTGCCAACGCGTGTAATGTAATATGCGAAGCTCTAGTACAAACAAATCATGAACCCACAGCGTAATTGCTTATTGAAGGGGAGGAAGAAAACTGCAACGGATTTGGATGTAGTTCATACTCTCTTTTGTCAATCGATCAGTCAATCAAATTTCCTAATAGCTGAACTAAATGGCAATGTAAGTCGAAAGTCATGTTCGCCTGGTTGAGTATAACGTCCACAAGCCAGGACCAAACTGCAATACGATCCGGCTAAACTAATTCACAATAATGAAATTAACTGATTTATTTAGTTTGGTTCAAAAAGTATACAGCCAAATTAAAAACACCAAAATTATAGTTTCGTGGATTTGTCATCGTTTATAATAGCTCTAAGAAAATAGTTCTTAAAACTGTTTTCATCATACCTTGGTTGATTTTATATTACATCGTTTATAATAGTCGAGGCCAAAAATTTCTTCGGTCGTGGCCCTTGGCATACAAAGGCATATGTTAACTGTTTTCAGCTTATTTGTAAAAATGATTGAAAAACACACGCACTGATCCAAATCCCAGATCCCAAAGCAAGATGGGAGTAATTTGTTAACTTACTGAAAAAGTTGGTGCGTTGACTTCATTTTGTTCCGTGCTTTGTCGATGTCGCCAGTGGATGGCTCCGAACTTAAAATGTTGCAATTCTGTTATTTGAAAGAGCTGATTTTTCATCTACAATAACCAATCTTAGTCTATGGTGACGTACGTCACTATTAACCCGTCACTATTGGTCAGGGGGGCCAGCAAGCTTGTTAGGGTGAGGGTGCACCCTTCTGTTCTATATTTCGTACTTATTGCCTATTTTGCTTGTAGGGGAAATTTCCCTCCCCCGACAGTCCTGTTGACTTACTCCATGTCCCTCCTTCATTCATGTCATATATAGGTACTTCGCAGATATCTACGCAATGAGTGGATTGCCGGCTATGGTCAAGAAATACGGTCCGTGGTTCACTTATCGGCTTAATCCGCGAGCTCAAATCTTTAAGCGGGATCATAACAAAGTGGTGGACATCGAGTCTATGATCAAATTGATGAGGTGGGTTTTGATTTTATTGGTTCTTCCGTTTCCAATTCGTTAAATAACTGGCTAGTGTCGGTTACCGTAATGCCTTTAATAAACCATTCTCTCTCATAAGCGACCCTTCTCTAATAAGCTCCCTCTCTAACAAGTTCCCCTCTCTCTAATATGTCTCTCTCTTTAATAAGCCCCCCTCTCTAACAAGTTCCCCTCTCTAATATGCCTCCCTCTTTAATAAGCTCCTCTCTAATAAGTTCCTCTGTAACAAGTTTCTCTCTCTAATAAGAAGAAGCGAGCTAGGAGGATTTCCCATTAAAACCGTAATTGACCAAAAAATCTTAAATTATTTTATTCATTTAAACTCCTTGGATGATAGTTCATTTTGTAAACAGGCACTAAATATATCATACAACCTCTCTTCAAACCACTTCTAACCACTCCTTTTATTACGGTATACAAACGCTGTTAACGGAGTATAGTTTACCAACAGAAATTATGTATCAAAATCGAATCTCTACAAATCAGAGTCAAAATAATATTAAGAATAACTACGTTGAATTCTGACAAAATAAATGCTTTCTTTCTAACAAATTATCGTTTTACAGAATTATCAAGAAGACCTAATGTATCGAGAGGTATTTAGAATTAAAAGATGTAAATCAAAAGAAAATGATGAATATTAAATGTTAAAAAGGAGCCGCGTCTCGAAAGCTTGAAATTTACAGTCATCGGGAGCGTACTAATCGGAAAAACAGAGATGTGTTGATCTACGCTCGTTTTCATAGAATTATACAATTTTTAATAACAGTTATTCAAACATAATTAGTATAATTAACAATTATCCCCAGAAATGGAGGTGACTAGTGGTAGGTGCTAGGCACCGACACTGAGGGGGATAATTGTTTTAGTATTTACCAAACAGGTGAATAGCATCAATTTATTTATTATTTCACAACCAGTTTGTTCATCCATCTCACACGAAGTGAATAGCACAGGATATTCGGTGTTTGATGAACCAATCAGAGCGCGCGAAAAGTGCTATTCACCTTTTTGGTTAATACTAACTTCGAATATTGGATTTTAGTAAAACAATTTGAAAACTCAAATTCCATAATATTCAAAGTACTCACAGTTTGAAAAGTGTTCTAAAGCTTGGTTCACACTAGCGACGGAAGCAGAGACGGAAGCGGAGACGGAAGAGTCCTTATGTTCTAGTGTGAACCATGAAAACGGAGACGGAAGCACAAGCGGAAGCTCGACGGAAGCGGAGACGGAAGGAACGGAT
>JANSTR010084886.1:0-12436 GCA_025434805.1 Antipathozoanthus remengesaui | reverse complement strand
AGTTTAACTATGATAATAAAGCTAATCACATCCATAACAATATTTTTTAGATGTGCATGGATAAAAAGGCAATTCTGTACTAGGCAATACATATATCAGTAATTGATGGAAAGAAAATATCAAATTAACTACTATTTTGACCACAAAGCCCCCCATATTATATGTTTTTGGTAGGTTGATTTATGACCATTTTGTACCAAGTATTACCCAACCTCTATACAAACATGTGCAGATAAAATGTGTTTTTAATAAAGACAGATCAGTCAGGAAATATGTGCAATAAAGTGCACTATTAAATAAGACGTGACCCTATCAGTGTTTCTCTTAAGGCCAGTTCTGCATTTCCCTACTGGGTGAATTTAACCCCCTTTCCCCAGCTGTAAACCAGTCTGAAACTTAGCTTGGGATAAGAATAGTGCTATAATTGTTATATAGCTAGTGTATTTTCGAATGAGATATGCACTCTCATTGGCTAATCGATCTTGAAAATTGTTGACCAGCCAGAGAACATTGCTGTTGTGCTGTCACATTTGAGAGCTGGGTATTTGTTTTGTTTTAATAATTGTGGTTTATTTTGTTTATGCTATATAACAAAACACTGCTCCCTCAGGAAACATCTGTTTTGTTTCCCTCGAATTTGTGTTTTCCTCTCAAGATTTTGTCTCGGGAAACATTGAGATTCTTGGGAAACAAGACAGATGTTTCCTGAGGGAGCAGTTATTATATAAGTGTATACTGTTGTACCTCCTTTCCCAGTCCTTCCATACTAAACCTTCAGAAAAGCACTGAGAATGTTTCTTGCATGTTTTTGCATTTGACTAATGAATAAAGAAAACACAGATTTTATCACTAACATCTATCATGTATATTTAGTACCTGATGTTATATATCTGATCATTTGAACACATGAAATCACTTCTAAAGAATAACTCTATTTTAATGTGAGTTAAATGTTATGTGGCCACATACAATAGTTTCCAAATCATAACCCGTATGTTATGAGGGCACATGAAATCACTTCCAAATCATATAAATTCTGATGTTATTCATGAGCAGCAGCTAATGAGGGCACATGAATTCACTTCCAAATCATATAAACTCTGATGTTATGAGCTAATGAGGGAACATGAAATCACTTCCAAATCATATAAACTCTGATTTTATGAGCTAATGAGGATTGAGGGCACATGGATTGATGAAATAATTTCAAATCATAACTGTTCAGGCAGGTCTACATTCTAATCAAAATTGATGTTCATTTAATTAACTCAAACTATAAATTAGGTAATAATACTACTATAACAACACATAACACTTAATAATAGATAATTGTGCTAGAAAAGGAGCTGAACGTACCGAATATGACTTGGGAAGATCGAGGCAATGTACTGTAATTTTTATTTACAGTTTCGCCAAGCGCGTGCTTCCAGTTCTTGCTCCTCTCGTTTTCCTGTCTGATTTCGGCTCCAACCACCTTATTCTCGCTCACTTTACAAACTAATTTTAAAGCGAATCGAGCGGAATTGGTTTTGAAGCAATCAGAAACATATTTCAGCAAATCCAAATTCCACAAATGTTTTAAAAACCAGCACCAAGCCAGCACTTCAAAATATGGCGCTCAGGTACACCAACTGTCACAATCACGTGATGCCAATGACGTAATGAATCGTTCCAGTCTTCCTTTCACACAACGAAAGCACGGTCATAATGGACGCTTCCAAAGATCTCGAGTATTATGAAAGAGGTATTTTTGTGGATATTCTGTCAACCCAGAAGAAAATAGTGGAAACTCAAAGCAATTATCAGATTCAAACTATTTTTTTTTATTCTGGGAGGGATTGCAGAACCTGTAATATCCGGCCCATCGTGAACACAAATTACTTGCTTGACCAAACAAAATTATGCAATATAATGAAGTCCGAGTTAGTTAAATGACTGCTGCCGCTGACTGACTGCTGTCTGAATGAGTTTAAAGACTGCTATACCGCAGTGGCCAGTGCCGAAGTTAGATTAAAGACTGCTACCGCAGTGCCGTAGTCAATGAATACTGAATTCTTAGTGAGCTGAACGACTGCTACCATAGTCCCTCAGTGCCGTAGTCTAACCCTAACCCTAACCCTATAACCTTTAGAATGTGTGTCGTTGTAACAAACAGGCATCGATCACGGATGCACTCGATTAAGCAAACGACTACGGGACTGTAGGACTGCGGGTGCAACATTACAACACGACTGCGGCACCAGTGTTTTAAGTTAGCCATTTTGTGGCCGGGAATTCTGCAATCTAACCTTAATCTGTTTTAGATCCTGCGATGTTACATCAATTTTATATACTATTTCAGTCTTTGATGATTTAGCAGACCCTAACCATATCTTATTTTAGATCAAATTGGCCTGAAAACCATAGTCTAAAGCCGGGATAGGGTGGCTGCTTTCTCCAGAACTATAATTTTATAGATCATATGGAAAAGCTCGATACGTTAACATATTAAATTTGGTTGTTAATTTTCTCTCAACCAATTGCAATTGTCATTGTAACATTTTTGATTTGGTTGTTTTAACTCAATAAATTTGGATGTCAATTTTAACCAATTGCAATTGGTTGATTTACCATTTTTCATTTGGTTATTTTAACTCGATATATTTGGTTGTCAACATAATAATTTTGATTGCATTTTTAACCAAGAAAAATTGGTTATTGTGACCAAAAATTATTGGTAGCAACCATTTAAATTGGTTGTTTTAACCAGTCAGTTTTTAGAGTGTAAGCCCGCCCATATTTAAGCCCATCTCAGTTTGAGCATCTATCCGACCAACTTGATTACAATCGTGTGTCTTGCCTAATATGTTATGAATTAATTTCTCAAATGAGTATCAGTGTCTGTTCGTTCCAAAACATGCTTTTGTTCCTTAAGCCCAACCCAATAAAATCCCCCGGATATAAGTTCCCCTTCCCTCCTTTTATAACCCCAGCCTAAACCCCTCATAAACTTGTATAACCCCAGAGCTTTGATGAAGAGTTCTACCCGAGTTTCATAAGTTGCAGTGGCTCAGTTCGTGTTTTTTATTTCGGTATCATGTTACTTTACAACTTATGGGCTTCCTCCATTCCTTATTTTCTAAAAATAAAATAGTTACCCGTTTCAATCAATATGAAAACCCTGTCGTTCGTCCGCCTACAATTTAGTAAAAAGTTGTTTCCTGTGTTCCAATTGAAAATCACTGTTCATCTCCAGAGAGGGAATCAACCCATCCACATTGCAACTGATAATGGTAACAAGGAAGTAGTGCAGTGTTTGGCGATGTTCGGGGCAGATGTTAATGCAAAGAACTCGGTAAGTTAAAAGTAAAGGAACAAGAAAGAACAACGTAAGTTACAAGTGAAAGAAAAAGCAGCTTTGCGAGTAGCATTTCCTTAAACCCGTTATTGTTTAGTCGTCAGCAATTCAGTCTTTCGAAACTACAGCTGAGAGAATTTTAAAGGAGCAGTCGCTTAATGTGATACTACGCGAATATATATCTCATAAAACTGAACAAAAATGGTTATTTTAATAAAATAACCATTTCAATATTAAAACTGAAATAACTTTAGGTATTCCTACTAATTATCAGTTACTGACTGTGTTTTGTTTTAGCAAGTTGTATATGCCAATTAATCAAATAACATGACCGTTTAATCAATGTGAGCTTGACCGGCTACAATTTAGTAAGTTGTTTACTGTGTTCTAATGGAAAATCACTGTTCATCTCCAGTTCGAGAATCAACCCATCCACATTGCGGCTTCACGTGGTAACAAGGAAGTAGTGCAGTGTTTGGTGAAGTTCGGGGCAGATATTAATGCAAAGGACTCGGTAAGTTAAAAGTAAAGGAACAAGAAAGAACAACGTAAGTTACGAGTGAAAGAAAAAGCGGCTTTGCTAGTAGCATGCTTACTTGTTATTTTTATTCGTCAGTAATTCAGTCTTACGAAATTACAGCTAAGAGAATTTTAAAAGAGCAGTCGCTTAATGTGATGCTACGCGAATATATATCTCATAAAACTGGGAAAAAAATGGTTATTTTAATAAAGTAACCATTTCAATATTAATACTGAAATAACTTTAGGTATTCCTACTAATTATCAGTTACTAACTGTGTTTTGTTTTAGCAACTTGTATATGCCAATTAATCAAATAACATGACCGTTTAATCAATGTGAGCTTGACGCAGCTTTTGAAGAACCTGAACTAAAAATTTCTTATCAGCTGTAAATATGCGTTCAGGCGAATGTTAGCAAAGTAATTGTATGAATCTGAATTTTTGATGACCTTTCAGGTTGTCTTTCCAAATGGGATGATTGATTCTTGACATAGATATTGTTATTTATAGGTCAAAGAATATTGTTTTGATTTTTCATCGATTTTTATATATTAGAGAACAAATGCCTAAGTTCCAGAACCAGCGTGAGCATTGCAAGACCGAAAACACTCCCAGAAGTGTCTTTGTAATAGTAGAACCCTAATTGTATGTGGTTTGAGGGGAAAAGAAATCACAGTATTCGGTCTTCCTTTTGAAGTTTAACGCTTGAGATAATTCTGCCACTTTTTAAAATGTGCGTGTTCTGTAATCATGCGAATGTGCAGAGACAATAAGAAGAAACTCATCCCTTTTTGTGTGCAGACGGTGATTTGTGACTGAAAGCACAAAACAAGGAAATAATTACGAAACATTGTTAGGCTTAGTCTCCCTTTAAAAAGACCGATTAATTAAAACCCAGGATTCTAAAGGTTAGTCCTTGCGACATGCATAGTCAGCTCTTTCACAACCTTTAGCGGACGTCAATGAATTTTATTGAAGTAAATACCTCTTATTAGCGAAACCGAATTTACCCCTTTTTATGGCATAAGTGCAAAGCGCGCAGACAATGAAAGTAAAGAAGGAAAAAAGAGGACACAAAACTTGCCGTTCGGACCGAGGAGAGGAGGTCAATGAGATATTTTGTTGAAAATTTAAACAAGCTTTTATAAATGATGGCCATTCGAAAGATAAAGGTTCATATTGCAAATTCAAAAATTCATATTGGCTGCAGTACTGGTTTTTGGTCTGCAGCAAATCAACCCTGCTGGCAAGACATTCGTCAGCAGTCAGACTTTTATCAGACTGTTGCAGCCATAAGTGCTTCAGTTGTTTCGCAAGTTCATTTTTGCCATTTGTTTTAAGTGTTTGGGACAGCATGAAAAAAGTAACATCTTTAGCAATTTTATTGTTTTCATCACAAAATTCATTTAGTTTGGTGAACATTGGAGCAATTCGATTTCGTTTGGCATATTGTACTGACACATCATAGAGTTTGGTTTTCGCATATGAACCTCTCTTGCGGTGTTTTCCTTTTGAAAACTTGCAACTAGTTTCATGTTCTACAATTGATGACGCTTTCAAAGTTTCTTCACAACCTGAATTTGAGTATTTACATTTGACATGAAGTAGTTGAAAAAGATCCAACATTTGCTTTTTGAGAGGCAGGATGTCATCAATATCTGCAAATTGTCGGCATGACGGGCAAACTCTACTGCTCATTGTCAACCAACATCTCACACAAGTATGACAAAACATGTGCCGACATCTTTGAAGGATCACTGCTTGCAGTTGGAACATTTAAACAGACCAGCCGCGTTTTCAACCACGAAATTTCCACAAGTTTGGAGTTGCTTTCTGCGAGTTGCCTTGTTTGGCGTGCGTGCAGTCCTTCTTGACTTTGGCGTTACTTCACTTCTTGACTTTGGTGCTTTGGCATGTTTCTTGACTTTAATGTTTTTTGTCGTTTCTTCGAAGATAAATCACAGAATTCAACCACGAGGTTTTAGCAGGATAATTGTGTTGTTTAGAGCGTTTGACGCACGTTTGACACGCATACCACACGCTTGAGAAAAGTGTGTGGCGTTTTTTGAAAATTCTGAATGAAAAGAATTCCCAGCTTCTTCATGGCCGTCCCAACGCAGAATACACTTCGGGAGAGTACTTCCCCGCGAGGAATGAGAAAGTTTGCAGGACCGAAGTGTGAAAAATGAATACAGTGTTTTGAACAGAAGATTTAATGAAAAAGCAAAAATGAAGGCCTTTTTAATAAAACCGTTAGTCAAATCTTCATAATTATTACGAGTCAAAAGCATGCTTTGTACTAAGTAGTTGCTTGTCAAACTATGAATTCGCGGTCAAACCCAACTGACGGTCAATTTACAAACAAATTGATTCGGATCATGAAAAGGTAACGCAATGTTTCTTTTGTGGTCTGTTACTGAATCAGAGGAATAAAAATAGACTTAGTAGATTGCCTATTACATGACAGATACATTTCTCGGGAATCACTTGTGATCGTGAAAATCGAAAAAAACCCAATTGTGACCGTTACACACAGGTCAAATATTATGAGACTCCAGACACGTACGGCTTTATGTGAAATGTACAGCATGTGACATGACTGCAGTAATTATTTTATTGGATGGAAACAAAGAAACATATTTCACTGTGCGTTTTGCGGTTACTTGTTTACAAGGTTTTATAGTATTCTTCAAAGTAAACGAAGTACATTTATTCTAAAAAGTATACCTCTTCCCAATAGGCATGTTTTTGTAACACACGAGAGTCCCATTACGACCTGTTAAGTGTGTTTTGATCTTGGAGCTTCCCTAACCCCATCGCAAGACATAACAAAGTGCGTAGTACTAAGAGAACGGCCTGAAACTTCACATAAACCAGATAGTCGTGGAAGATCTTCGGCCATCGTTTTGGGGGGAGTACCTACCCCCGGCGCTACCGAACGTTGAATTCATGCTCAGGGAACTACACCCAGTTCGAACAGATGCAATGCGATGATGTGGTTAGAAGAAGACCGAAGAATTACACGATTATATGATTCATGTGAAGCTTCAATCGCGTACTGAAACCGGGTGTAAGCGAGGGACTCTAAAGTGCACAGACAAGAGGTGCTTCTTATACAAATACATCGATCCATCGGATTCCTGGACAACGAAAAACTCGTATTATATAAACTATTCGTTAGCGTGCAATTCGAGCAATATGTTATCTATCTGATTACAGTAATTGTATAATGCCTTTGAGATATAGTATGTTGGCTCCACTATCACCAAGCTTACAAGAGCAGGGTCGATGTTAAAAAACAAGGTTAACAAAGATTCAAATGAATATTTATAAAATATACCGAACATTGCAAGTCGAAGGGACATCAAGAACTCGAGGATATCAGCATGCAGCTTAATGACATATACTAGAAGTTACCAATGGGCAATGAAGGTGCTGCAAGAAAGGCAGTTTGTACCAAAACATCTAAAAGCAGGCACCAAATCTCTTCGAAAATGGTCTAAACTTTTCATGTCATACCCTAATTTTTAGCTATTGCCTGAGTTACGTAATTCAGCGCGTGGTGCCGTGACGCAGTTTGGTCTTATGTTTTGTTAACCACCAGATAAAACAAAATGTAGCCATGATCAGCCGAACAATTTTGCCTTTGCGATTGTTGTTCTGTTTTTTATCGAATATTAATTTGGCCAATCATCAAGTTGATTAAAATCAAACAAAACACAGATGGAGAGAATTTTTTTGCAAGCTTTCAGTTTCACTTTCAGAAATCGAAACGATCGTTGCCCTTGGGCACTATAGAGTATAGAGTCACTCTTTAATATAGTTTGAGTTCTTCCTATCCGTTAGTTTTATTAAAATATTGCATTCAAATATATTGATTATGGAGACATGATATTTTGTCAGCGCTTACAGTTTCACCGGTTGAATGTTTCCGTCAAAATCACAACCTCGAGACTTGGAGACATAGTTTTAGTCAGCGCCTAAAATTTAACTTTTACCGTTAAAATCACAAAAAAATGCGAAAACGTTTACCTTCACTGAGCTGCGACTGTGATCTGCAGCACAAACTATTGAACTAAAATAGTTTGTTTTGTCGTTTCTAAACTTTAGACAGCAATTTAGGCTTAATTTGCCTTTCCTTTAAACTTATCAAGTCCTAGCTTTTTTGAGATCTCTCAGTGCAAAGGGTGGAGGATTCCTCCCCCTAGTTAATTTTCTTAGTTTTAATCCAAAATTGATGAAGCTTTGCACAATTGATCATTGCGGCATGCTCTATCTTTTGGTGGGAGTGTATTGCACTTAAGTGTGATGACGGTTGTTTTCAATATATTTAACCATGAGAAAAAAATCACGATGAATTCCCTATAATTCCCATTAAATGTCTGTATAATGTAAATATGACGTCACAAAACTGTTATAACTTATATTTCATTTAAAAATTGGACATGAATATTGATTTATATATACCATGACAACACAACACCGAGGGTACTGTTGAAACCACATAAAATACTGATTGCCTGGAACATTTTAGGAAAAGTCGTGAAATTTGAGCTTTGTAATCCAATTTGTTTTAAAGTTATGACGAAAGAACTCTCTGGGGGAGGGGTGGTGGTCTGGATAGGGTTAAAACCTATTGGCCCTTCGTGACTACGTAAGGCACTCTAAATGAATGCGAGGCTCAAGTACAAGATACTACGTACATTCCAAGCAAGTCTCAAACTTTGCTGGCATTCAAGTGAGACCACAGGGACACCATCTAAAATATGTCGCTGTTCTTGCAACCATTGCAGTCAAACGTGCTCAAGCCGGCTCTCGCTTTATTGAATTTTGAAACTATTACTCATTTTAACTTCGCAAATTAAATCGATTAATGGACTTCTCGAAGCAGTGCTTGAATATAAATAGCTAAATTTGATTGGATAATCTTCGCGTGACTGAACAAGCAAGCTCCCACAAAGTCACCGCATGCACAATGGATTTTTTTGGAGCCGACAAATATTTCAGTGAGTTTAGAATCAGTGGATTTTTTAACAAAAGCTAAGTAATTAAACTTGTGCAGTGATTTTCTGGGCACTTCCGTGTGCAGACACCCGAAGGTATTGTTAAGTAATCCACCAGTAAAACAGTGTCATTTACTACATTCAGGTTTTGCGGTTTTGTGAGTAGCCTTTCCTTAAACCTGTTATTGTTTACTCGTCAGAAATTTAGTCTTACAAAATTATAGTTGAGAGAATTTTAAAGATGCAGTCGCTTAATGTGATGCCACGTCAACATATATCTCATAAAACTGCTTTTGTTCCTTAAGCCCAACCCATTGAAGTGCCCCGGATATAAGTTCCCCTTCCCTTCTTTTATAACCCCAGCCTAAACCCCTCATAAACTTGTATAAGCGCAGAGCTTTTATGAAGAGTTCTACCCGAGTTTCATAAGTTGCAGTGGCAGTTCGTATTTTTTATTTCGTTAACATGTTACTTTATAACTTATGGGCTTCCTCCAATCCTTATTTTCTCAAAATAAAATAGTTACCCGTTTCAATCAATATGAAGAACATGTCGTTCGTCCGGCTACAATTTAGTCAAAAGTTGTTTACTGTGTTCCAATGGAAAATCACTATTTATCTCCAGGACTACAATCAACCCATCCACCATGCAGTTGCAAATGGTAGCAAGGAAGTAGTGCAGTGTTTGGTGGAGTTGGGTGCAGATGTTAATGCAAAGGGCCCGGTAAGTTAAAAGTAAAAGAACAAGAAAGAACAACGTAAGTTACAAGTGAAAGAAAAAGCGGCTTTGCGAGTAGCATTTCCTTAAACCTGTTGTTGTTTAGTCGTCAGTATAATTCAATCTTTCAAAATTACAGCTAAGAGAATTTTAAAGGAGCAGTCGCTTAATGTGATGCTACGGGAATATATATCTCATAAAACTGGAAAAAATGGTTATAAAATAACCATTTCAATATTAAAACTGAAATAATTTTATGTATTCCTGCTAATTATCAATAACTGACTGTGTTTTGTTTTAGCAACTTGTATATGCCAATTAATCAAATAACATGACCATTTAATCAATGTGAGCTTGAGGCAGCTGTCGAAGAACCTGAACTAAAATTTTCTTATCAGCTGTAAATATGCGCTCAGGGGAATGTTAGCAAAGTAATTGTATGAACCTGAATTTTTGATGACCTTTCAGGTTGTCTTAGCAAATGGGATGGTTGATTTCTTGACATAGATATTGTTATTTATAGGTCAAAGAATATTGTTTTGATTTTTCATCGATTTCTATATATTAGAGAACAAATGCCTAAGTTCCCCAACCGACGAGAGCATTGCAAGACCGAAAACACTCCCAGAAGTGTCTTTGCAATAGTAGAACCCTAAGAAAAGAGATGAGAAGGGTTGTAGTGCAGTACAAATGCAATTGCATGCGGTTTGAGCGGAAAAAAATCACAGTATTCGTTCTTCCTTTTGAAGTTCAACGCTTGAGATAATTCTGCCACTTTTTAAAATGTGCGTGTTCTGTAATCATGCGAATGTGCAGAAACAATAAGAAGAAACTCATCCCTTTTAGGGTGCAGACGGTGATTTGTGACTGAAAGCACAAAACAAGAAAAAAATTACGAAACATTCTTAGGCTTGGTCTCCCTTTAGGAAGACGGATTAATTAAAACCCAGGATTCTAAAGCTCAGTCCTTGCGACATGCATAGTCAGCTCTTTCACAACGTTTAGCGGACGTCAATGAATTTTATTGAATTATATACCTCTTATTAGCAAAACCGAATTTACCCCTTTTTATGGCATAAGTGCAAAGCGCGCAGACCATGAAAGTAAAGAAGGGAAAAAAGAGGACACAAAACTTGCTGTTCGGACCGAGGAAAGGAGGTCAACGAGATATTTTGTTGAAAATTTAAACAAGCTTTGTAAATGATGGCCATTCGGAAGATAAAGGTTCATATTGCAAATTCAAAAATTCATATTGGCTCCTGTACTGGTTTTTGGTCTGCAGCAAATCAGCCCTGCTGGCAAGACATTCGTAGGCAGTCAGACTTTTATCAGACTGTTGCAGCCATAAGTGCTTCATTTCTTTTGCAAGTTCATCTTTGTCATTTGTTTTAAGTGTTTGGGACAGCACGAAAAAAAGAACATCTTCAGCAATTTTATTGCTTTCATCACAAAATTCATTTAGTTTGGTGAACATTGGAGCAATTCGATTTCGTTTGGCATATTGTACTGACTCATCATAGAGTTTGGTTTTCGCATATGAACCTCTCTTGTGTGTTTTCCTTTTGAAAACTTGCAACTAGTTTAATGTTCTACAATTCGGAGGATGCTTTCAAAGTTTCTTCACAACCTGAATTTGAGTATTTACATTTGACATGAAGTAGTTGAAAAAGATCCAACATTCGCTTTTTGAAAGGCAGGATGTCATCAATATCTGCAAATTGTCGGCATGACGGGCAAACTCCACTGCTCATTGTCAACCAACATCTCACACAAGTATATCACAAAATATGTGCCGACATCCTTGAAGGATCACTGCTGCAGTTGGAACATTTAAACAGACCCCCGCGTTTTCAACCACAAAATTTCCACAAGTTTGGAGTTGCTTTCAGCGAGTTGCTTTATTTGGCGTGCGTGCAGTCCTTCTTGACTTTGGCGTTACTTCACTTCTTGACTTTGGTACTTTGGCATGTGTCTTGAATTCGATGTTTTTTTGTTGTTTCTTCGAAGATAAATCACAGAATTCATCCACGAGATTTTACAAAGATAATTGCGTTTTTTAGAGAGTTTGACACACCTTCGACACGCATACCACAGGCTTGAGAAACGTGTGTGGCATTTTTTGGAAATTCTGAAAACGGAAAGAATTCCCAGCGTGTGCATGGCCGTGCCAACGCAGAATATACTTCGGGAGAGTATTTCCCCGCGAGGAATGAGAAAGTTTGCAGGACCAAAGTGTGAAAAATGAATGCGGTATTTTGAAAAACAGATTTAATGAAAAAGCAAAAATGAAGCTCTTTGCAATAAAACTGTTAGTCATTAGTTTTTTTAAAAAAGACAGAACAGTCAGGAAATATGTGTAACAAAGTGCACTATTAAATTAGATGTGATCCTATCAGTGTTTTTCTTAAGGTCAGTGCTGCCTTGCCCTACTGGGTGAACCTCCTTTCCCAAGATGTAAACCAGTCTGAAACTTAGCTTGGGATAAGAAAAGTGCTATAATTGTTATATAGCTAGTGCATTTTCGAATTAGATATGCACTGTCATTGGCTAATCGATCTTGAAAATTGTTGACCAGCCAGTGAACATTGCTGTTGTGCTGTCGCATTTGAGAGTGGGGAATTTGTTTTGTTTTAATAATTGTGGTTTATTTTGTTTATGCTATATAACTAAACACTTAATGACTGCTCCCTCAGGAAACCTCTGTTTTGTTTCCCTCAAATTTATGGTTTCCACTCAAGATTTTGTCTCGGGAAACATTGAAATTCTTGGGAAACAAAACACATGTTTCCTGAGGGAGCAGTTATTAAGTGTATACTGTTGTACCTCCTTTCCCAGTCCTTCCATACTAAACCTTAAGA